>JAVQJS010135588.1:0-30944 GCA_036024795.1 Galaxias rostratus | reverse complement strand
CTCTCTCTCTCTCTCTCTCTCTCTCTCTCTCTCTCTCTCTCTCTCTCTCTCTCTCTCTCTCTCTCTCTCTCTCTCTCTCTCTCTTCTGTCTTCTGTCTTTGTGGTATTTGGGGTATATGGTCAAGGAGAGAGACGGGGGGTTAGTGAGACTGTCTGACTGTTATGTAGCAGGCTGGGGACGCACAGCCCGCAAATGCAGCTCACGGGGCACTTTCCAAGATGCAGAGGCTCAGGGCTATCCTCTAATTGGTCTTTACAGGGGAAAAGCAGGTGCCCTCTCAGGGAAGGTGGTGAGTGGGTGGGGTGGGGGGGGGCTGCAAAGGGGAGTATCAGGGGTGATGGAGGAGTAGCAAAGCTCTGAGGCCTGGGCAACGCTCTGAATAATATATCCATACATCATCAGTCCGTGTCAGACTTTGATTCACGGCGAAGGACTTGGTGAAAACCACTGTGGTATTAGCTTTAATAATGCAGACTGGGGTGAGGCGCTTACTCTTTTCTGACAAATATGGGCAAATCAATTAATTCTGCTGACATTCCCCTAAAGCACAGACATAAATCCAACATGGCGCTGGTTCTCTTGTTTTGGTTTCATTCAGGAGCACTAGCAGGAATAATCTTGTGTGGCTGTGTCCTAATTCACACACCGCTCAACATATTAGAGCATTTGCTATTGTTCGAAACACAACAAACTTTAGCAGCTGTGACACGCAGGGATATGGACAAACGTGTTTTAATTTTTCTTTCATCAGTGATTAATTATACAGCAAATGCTCCAAATTTGTGTTACTTGCAGAACATTTATTTATAAACAATAATACATTTTCAATTGTTCTAAAAGTGAGTTTTAGAGTTGAAAAAAGGTTTTACATTTTTACCACGTTGATACTTGTGTACTAGTACTAGTGTTGCAAAGCAGTGTCTTCAGAAAGCTAATCTCCTATGGTAATCTTTGAAATAAAATATTGTACATGCTGCAACAGATACTTTACATTTGCATGGTCGTTTCCCTAAATTAAGATAATAATAATTACACGTATGCTGAAAACCGCAAACGTATCAAGCAACTTAACTTTTGTATGACACAGCCCTGGCCTAGGCAAACAAAATTTAATAGTTCTCACCCAATCAATCTTGCAAAAGTTTAAAAAGAAACTGCCCAACAAACTAATTTATCATAGCCTATATTTCATTCACAATGACAATGATGATCTTGTATTGTACTGATCTAGTATTTTTAGCTGTCTACAAGCAGCCAATCTGCTAATTTCTGCAGTCTGCTCTGCAAACATAAAGGCAATAAACCACCTGACTAATATATTGTTTTTCTTGTTTTTTCAATGCACTGATTTTTGTGCATCTGTGGTCACAAATACCGGACATGTCACTCAACGCAGTCTTTAAAGAAATCAATTCTTCAGTGGACATATAAGAAAACAAAAGATGACAGGAACGGTCCAGCTTTTCTCAATGCAATTCATAGGCTACCCAAAACTGGTATAGTGCACGTAAAGTTCTAGATTAAATATGAAGGTATTTTAACAGAAAGTGTTTGAAATCCGCAATATTAATAGCCTTGTCCTGATAATTAAAACCAGCCCGCTGCAACATATTTACATGATCCTGGCTGTTTACATTAGCTAGGTGCTGATTATGTTATAATATGATACTGTATAACACTTAGATTCACAACCAACAGGGCCAAAGTGTCCATTTGATGTTTGGTAATAGTAGCCAAACGGACGGACATAATGATATATTTCGAACAATTAAAATGTGTTTAACTTTATGGATTTCAACCAACACGACTAAACTCTAAACCAAAACAAAGTGACAAAGAAGCTAGTGCAGAAGAACATACCGCTGTCCTCGATGTCCTGAAAAAGTGAGGGCACAGTACATTTTAAGGGGGCAGATCTTTTTTTACCTAAGATCAAAATTGTTTTTTTTGGGTGAGCATTTCCCAGAGGCCTTTGTCAAGTCAGAATTAAAAGCCAACGGCAAAACTTCTTGATTAAAGCTAGTAGCGATTCAAATAAAGTACATAACACGTATTGTAAATATATTTGTTCACTGATTTTTTAGTCCCCGTAAGGTTATGTCCAGACAGGTGTTTACTTGAATGAATCGATGTGTGACTTTCAAAAATGATATTAACAGGGAGGTGATTTACCTTGAAGATAAGAAGCGCTGGACAATATGTGCCCGTTTGGGAAAGAAAACCGAGCCTTGCGACAGTTTTGCATTGGCTACCACCAGAGGCGAGTTTTGAAATGACGAAATGATGGTAATAACAGTAGACCAGTCAATCAATTGTTTGATATTAAATAAACTGCTCAAAGTTGAGGATTTTTTGTGTGTAACAACAAAATGTACGCTCTTTGGAAGCTAATTAATTGTCAAGCGAATTGTCAAGAGATCTATAGATATAAACACTGCCATTTTGTGAAGCTAAGCATTGCATAAGCATTATGCTGAAATTAGTTAAAAGACTAATATCAAGAAAAACATTACATTTGTGTTAATTTAAACAGTGCAGGCGTTTGGGTTTCTCCTACCTACTCAAACAAAACAAAAGTTGTGCATGCATATTTGCAAAGAATAAAGAATATAATATTAACAAACGGAGAACATTATTGGAGCAAACAGAACATGCCTACCCCTGTAACTGGGGGAATGATGCAGCTTGAGATGAAGATCAGTAAACCAATACAGCAGATCTATAACAGATTCTCTGTAATACCACAAGCAGAATGTCCTGGTGTTTGAACAAAATGTGAAACTTTTTTTTGTATAACGCCTTGAAGGGAGCTGATGGTTTGCTAAGGGACTGTCATCAAGCCTTTCTTCCAGCAGAGAGAATGAACTACAGAGCCCAGGTGCTGAGGATGTCAGCCACCTCGGTAACGAGGGCCGGCTGGCCCGGCTCTCATTAAGACTCTGCCGCCCTCAGCAACCGTCGTTTATTCCCATGCACAGTTTCATCGCGCTGACGCTCCATGTATCCTCTCTTGCTCCATCTCGCTTTCCTTTCTTTTCTTTTTTTTTATGAAAAAGTTCCATAACGATCTACCCAAGGTCTTTAATGAAAACACTGTGGCAAAAGACCATTAGCTTGCTTGTCTTATCAATACTTCTAAACCAGAACATCTTTGGAGGTCTACAGGCATAGAGCAGACGAGCGCTGTTTCCGCTGGTGACTCACACTAGGCCAGGACTGATTAGGTAGAGCGAGGGCTGCTCACAAGAGAAAGGCGACATGGAGGGGGAAAAAGGGTGACCCAATTAAAGAAAATGGAAATTCAAGCTCGCGACATGGTGCCACTCTCACACGCACTGAGCATGGAGGCAGTATCAGAGTAGGAAACAAGCTATATTAGTCCCTAAAAAGCCTCCATCTCAATCAACATTAATATTCCAGCATAATCAAACCCCTAATGCCTTGATTTTCTCTGTTCACTTCATAAATATTGTCTTCTTATTATCATCGTCCTCCTGATTCTATTCTCGTTTTGTTTCCACCAGATATGCCAGGAAATTCAGAGGCAATTACTGAAGTGACAGGTGATACAGGAGCGCAGTGGGGAATAAATGAAGGGTTGCCATAACAACCCAGCCCGGCAGAGTGGGACTGTGTGTGCGCCGGGGTGGTGGCCACGTGACCTAGGCTCTGGCGGCAGCAACGGTAGCAGCACACTGCCAGGCTGGAGGGCCGGTGGCGCAAAGGACACTTAACCTCAATAGCCGGCGGCAATCGCAGTCCCATTCGGATGAATTTATAGGCTATTTCTGTCCAGGGGTCAGGGAGGTTGTGTGTCTGTGTGCCAGGGCAGCATGTGAGCTCGGGTACGGTGGGTAAGGTGCTCCACGTGCCAATGGGGGAGAGCAATTTTTTTAACATCCGCTGGGACGATCTGCATGGAACGCGTCAAGAGTTGCATCGCGCCGTCAAGTAGCTGGGCCACAGTACATCAGGCAGCACTGGTACAGACAAGCCCACCCCCATGAAACAGAGACTCACTGCCACAGGAGCATTGACTCATCAGCGCTGAGTGTCAGTGGAGGGATGTGAGAACGAGGGGCTAGCAGCCGCCTCCCAGGGGTGCTGTTAGTGGCTGAATTCTAGATCAGTGTCAGCGCTAGAGAATAAATGTATATGCCTTGTTCTGTGTGCCATTAACGTGGCACCTCCGTGGCCGCCCGCGCCGCCCGTTTGAACCCACTCTGTGATCCCCCCCCCCCCTCGTCGCCTTATTAAGAATACAATACCTGCAGCCTGTGTAAAATGGAATTGGAAACGAAATGACTTGGATCAGAAGTTAATTATGAAACACCTTGAACAAATATATCTTCAGAGATTGAGGCCGGCATGTTTTTCTTGGAAAGAGTGCGAAAGCGAGCTGGTGGGGGGTGGGTGGGTTCAAACGCACTCCCGACTAGGCGAGCCAATCGAAGCCTAACACTAATCTACTCCGCCGTATAGACTTATGAAATAAGAGGTATTTTGGACGACCGCTTTCACTTTGTTCAGAGGACAAAGACGGCAGTAGTTGAGGGTTTGCACTTAGTTAAGCCAAACTTTTGATTTGACTACTGTCTGACTGTGAACTCTGAGCACTTAGTTTGTCCTAGGCAGCAGGGGACAGAGAGACACGACAGACGGGGGCCTGGGAGCATGGCTCGTGCAGGGGGTCACGTAGCAGCCTCGGTGTTGACTTTCACCTTGTTTGTCTCCCTCCGAGCAATTAGAACTGATTAGCATTGACTCAGAGGTGCAAAACAACAGTGCCTTTGAATCTGTTGGTGGAGCGAATGGTGAGGGGCTTCAGATACGCAAATAAATAAATAAATAAAGCTCAAACCAACCAGGGGGGAAAATCATCCCACTGAAGCAATTACAGATCTAATCAAAGGTTTCTGCATGATGGTTCGCCTCTCCTATCTCGCTCCCATTTGCATCATAACACAGCGTGCAATATTAATTTCCGAGTTTACTGCTTATTGGAAGTGCAAAGTATGAAAAGCCATTAAGGCAGCAAATGGGAAAGCAATTTGCTGTCACACGGATTCGGCTCTATTAAAGAGAAAAATCTTGTTAACCATTTTGAATTAGAATCATTTGGCAAAAGGCATTCTGCAGCACTCCACTAAAATAAGTAATTAGGCTTCCCGTCTTTCTCTCGCGCGTTCTCTTTCATTTGCACAAGCGAGGGGCGAGGAGGGGGGGTGGGGGTGCTGTAAGGCGTGAGGGCTGACAGAGTGGATGCAAAGGTAATTACAGTGGCTGGCTATCTGTTGGGGTGAGTGCGGGGAGGGAGCAGCCTAGCAGGGAGCCTGGGGGCCATGTCTTATGGGAGCCCACCCTACACACATGCACGACCCTGCCCACCCCCCCACTGGGCCCTATGCCATAACAATGAGGGAGAGGACAAATAGGGGGCCTGGGGATTGATGGTGTGCTGTGGACGGCCTCTGAGGTGTTTTATGGAGGGACCGGCAGGGCCTGTTTAGGAGGCGCACTGCGCTCCGCCCTGACCACGGGTATCGATCGCCGAGTGATGGCTGCATGATGGCCAAGGTGTGGCGGACCCAGTAAAGCCGCGCATCAGCCCTCTACGGGGGATGAAAATGAGGCCTCTGTGTGAAATGATCTGTGTACAGGCCAAGAGAGAGAGAGAACTGGAGAAAGAAGTTAACCGAGAGAGAGAGAGAGAGACAGAGAGAGAGAGAGAGAGAGAGAGAGAGAGAGAGAGAGAGAGAGAGAGGAGGAATTAAATCATCCCTGGTGCGGGGTTCAGGAGTGGCACCGCAGCCAGCCATGCATGGCCACTTAATGTGGGATCTGTTTTTGAGAGGAAAATTAAAATGAGGAAGCGGGAGAGAGAAAGAGAGAGGGCCGGAGGTAGTGAGAGGAGGGGGGAGATAAATGGCTGGATGTGGACTAGGAGGTAAATGAGAGCGGGGAGCTCCCTAATGGCGCGGGACTGACGGCGGGCGGCTCTGGCGGAGGAGCAGAGGCATACCCCCTGCATGGCCCCGTGCCGGCCACGCTTTGACGCTAATTGCCAGAGAACGACGGTGCATAGCAAGTAGGGAGGAGAGGGCCTGGGCTGTAATGGTGAGGAACAAGCCCAGTAATGAAGCATTTATCTGTCTGGAGGGCAGAGAGTGGAACTATGTGGAGCACCAGGGGCCCGGAGCCGTGGGCCGAGCAGCCTAATGTCTGAGACTGGAGGGTGCAGCCTGTGTGGCTGGACGGTGGTGGGATAGAGGCCCGCTGCACACAGGGGTAACACCTCAATGTGGGCACTGAGCCCCACTACCATTAGGGTAGGGACGGTGAGCTGGGAAAAGGACTTCCCCCACATCCACACTCACTCACTCTATGAATCCACTGTAGCCCTGCTCACCAAACCTCTTTAAAAAAAATAAACGTTAAAGAAGAGCTAAGTAAAGACTTTACCACATATGCATGCGCAAACACTCTCGCACTCTGAACCCACTGCAGCCCTGCTCGCCAGACTTCTTTTCCACATATGCACACACACCCGCACACCGTCACCCCTGACATCATTAAGATGTTTGCCGGGGAAATTAATTGAAAGACAGATTAAAAATAAATTAAGAGAAATGTGTGGGCGAATGCCTAGGCACACTTCATAAATCACCCGCGGCGCAGCCAGGAGCCGGCCGGCCGTAATTAACTGCAGCCTATTTATTCTATCCTGACGGTACAAATTAGAATTCAGACACACAGATTATATTAGAGCTGTCTGCCATGCGGAACTGCAGCAGGATGTGCAGACTATTTCAAGGATACAAACAGAGTTGTAGAGAGAGAGAGAGAGAGAGAGAGAGGGAGAGAGAGAGGAAGTAAGAGTGTCTGTGTGTGAGAGAAAGAGAGAGAGAGTGAGAGGGAGAAACAGGCAGAAAGAAAACACTGAAAAGGAGACGCTGTCTGACAGCAGAAAAAGCCGCGGCGACACCGTTTGTCCGTCTGGTGAAGAGCACGTGAGCTGGAGCAGCCACACAGACAATGACCTGCCCCTTCATCAGCAGAGCGCTTCACACAAATAACAAATGGCTGCAGGTGAACATCGCGCCGTACAGCCCTGGAGACGAGGGGAAGTGCTCGGCCACTCAGGCACCATGTGTATCTACAGCGTGGTGAGGCATACAGGCAGAGGATGACACTGCACTAAGCCAGTGAGTCTGGGGCGGGCACGGCCACACACTGCCTCCTCGTGGGCATACGGCCCAGCCTGGCCCTGAGCCATGCGGGCTTTGCTCTGCCACCCCGGTCCCCCTGCCTTGGACCACCAGAACCACCCCATGGACCCCAGAGCACGGGAACCAGCCCTCTAACCAAGTAATGAAATGCAACCGTTACCAGGAGCAAATAATAACACAGTAGCACATGCTGGTCTTCCAACACAGAGCGGGTACCAATTTGAATCGGTTCATTTCCGTTTGTTTTTCTTTGTATATTCTGCAGTGGGTGTGTAGCTGGTCAATAATTTCCTGACGATCTTTTGTCGTAGTCAGTTTTTGTTTATATCGTTATTCAGTGTTTGAACCGCAGGGCAATAAAAAGAACGGTTGAAAATGAGAGCTGGGGCCTGGTGTGTGGGTGCCTGCGTGATGAGGGGGATTATCTGTTCAAAGGTCCATGTCTCAGCCCTGAGGACGGCCTCTCCACAGGAGCTAGGGGGACGGGGAACAGAGCCCCAGGCCAGCTCACAAATACCTCCCTACATCAACACCCTGTCACCACCAAGCGCCAGACAAAGATCCTCCAACAGCAGAACCACTGCACACCCAACACAATTACTTTTTACTCAAACGTCAGATTGGACCGGCTCTCAGCTGAAGAGAAAATAATTGATAGTTTTTGCAGTTAACGCCAGACCTGCTTTGACGTGAATGTGCAGTATGGATTGCTGCCTTTAGTCTTATAGCTATATATAGCAGTGAGCTGTTGCCTGTCTTCATGCGTCCAGAACGGCTAGCACACATTATGCGTGGAAAATACCTGAATCATTAAGAAAGCGAGTAGGACAATGCCTCCTATGGCTGATCAAATCAAACGTGGCCGGTGCAATCAGGACAGAATGTAACACGATGGAGCTAGCCTGGGAAATGGAGAAAGTGCACCATGAGCACACGTCCAGGGCTGCCTTCTCCAGTAACAGGAGGGCTAAGGTGGCTATGTAAAATGGAATGAGACGTCTCTCCGCTTTCTAAAGGAGGGCCGGATAAAGGGACTTCAGTGTCATGAGGAGAACGTCTAACCTAATGAATGCACCGGGAGGAACCTATGGGCTCTGACTAACCAGGGCAGGGGCAGCGCTCCAACTGAGAACCTCTCAGAGAGGGCGCACGCAGGAGGAGCGGGAGGCATTTACCGCGCGCGGAGCACAGAGCGCGCGTCAACAAACGCGCACGCGCATCACAAACTCCAAAACAAACAGTGAACGAGCGAGACACGTCTAAGACGCTGTCCCCATGAAAGGCTGACTATGGCTTTTTTCTCTCGGTTCCACTCTTTCTTTGTGGAGCATTAAGTCATTCTTTTGAGCACAGATATCAAACCCACACAGCAGAGCTAATCAATGACCAACCAAAAAAAAGAAGCGGGCACCAGTCCACCCAAAGCTTCTGTGGCACGATGTACTTCAGAGGGAACTCTATTTTCTATTTTGTCCGTCCTTTTTAGTTCCCGCTGTGCGCTGGCCTCACAGAGGCAGCGGCGCCACAAGGCTCCCAGAGCACAAGACATTTGAAATCCCACTGTTTTATTGGATTAGATCTACTTCCCTCTCCGAGTAGAATGACGATTTGAGGCGTTCCTCAACCGTGTTTGTTTGCAGCGGTGTTTTTTTTTTGGGGCATGACATCTGTCACACTGGGGAGGCGATGGAGAGCGAGTGTGTAGGCGGGGTGCTGGAGGACCGCCATGGTGAAAGGCAGCGAGGCAGCCTGAGACCACAGCTGATATGGACACCCTACCATCATCACAACAGTCCACCCCTCTGCTCCCTGACGGCTGTACACATCACCCCCAGCCTGGCCGACTCACAGACACACAGCCACTACCCCTATGTGACGGTGGGTCTAGTCAGACTCTGCAGCCCCCTGCGGAAGGGATAGCCTGGGCTTGCCAGCCTGCAGCGAGGAGGAGAGGGGAGCAGAGTGCCTACACAGCATTCATGTTTGAACCCCCCCACCTCCCAGTTTTTTGGAGCACTGGGAGCACTGGTAAATCACCGGTCGACAAAATAAATATACACTTATTACATTCTGCACACTGCATATATTCACCTCCTTAACATATTGCACGGGCTCGGAACAAACACGCACTGCTGCACCCGGGCGGGGAGTGAAAAAAGAGACGGCGCCATGAAAAATGACAGCGTGGAGGGGGGACTGCGGAACCCGGGATATATAGTGTGGCACGGGAGAGGAGAAATAATCATACCTCGGAGTAGAGGGGAGGGGGGAAGGGGGACGGAGATGAACAGCCTTGCCCCTCCACCCCACAGCAGACACGGAGCAAAACTACACCGCTCCCGGCGCTCTGAAAACACCTCCACCTTTCCCTGGGCACTGGCCCGGAGAAAACCGCCGGCCACCATATTCCCAAGAGGAAACCACGGCAGCCGTACCTCTCTCCGGTGAAAAGGAGGGAGACGCAGGGGCGACCGTGTGGGGTAATATACGGTGAGCGAGGGATCAGAGCGCTGTCGAGCCAACGCAGGAGAGTGCTTGTCAATAGTTCCATCTTGAACTTGTGGCACCAAACACACTGTTTGAAACTACTACAGACAAAGCAAATTACACTCCTCAACAGCCGTGAGATGACAGTGATCTGACAACTACCGTTCCGCTCCCTCTACTTCCGACCGGTAGAGGAAATAAAGAGGAACGCTCCTGCAATCCTCGGCATGGCCATTAGGTGTCTCTCTTTCACTGTGCATGGCCCCGGCTGCCTCCCTCTCCCCGGCCGGGCGTCACTCCCCTCCGGAGCTGCCGGCTCCCCATAATATATACACTATCATTTGAAAATGGCAGCTTTTTGAAAATTCACCTTGATTATCAGACATTAAAAGTGACTTCTCTGGCGCTGAGTGTCTGGCTAGGGGGACGGCTGCAGACAGTAGAACAATGCAACGGGCTTGGTATTAGCGCCTTGCCGGGCTGGGCAGCCGCAGAACAGGAGCCGGCCCTTTGTTCTCTCCCACACCCAATTATTTTGAACGCGTGCCTCTTTTCACAACAACAAGAGAGAATTTAATTTTAATGCACTTTGGAAGGAGGGAGATAAAGAGAGAGGGAGAGGAAAGAGAGAGAGCGAGGGAGAGAGAGAGACAGAGAGAGACGGAGGGAGGGAGGGAGAGAGAAAGAAAGAGAGCGCCAGGGCAAAAAAACGACAATATTCTTTAAACAGAGATAGGCAGAAGCACTGAGTTAAGTATACACAGAGACGTCCCCTCATGGGCTAAAGACAGAGGACGAGGAACACAACAACGCAGACAGCAGCCGGCAGCACGACACGCTGACAAAATGTAAATCGGCATGCAAATGTAAAGACCTGCCTCCCAAACGCCCTCGTACACTACTGGCTTTTTACATGGAGCCCCGACCTTAGTCAGGCGTGCGCCGTGAATCACACAACTCCCTTCTTCACGGGCACGCTCAGTTCTTCATCAACGGGGCTGGGCGCCCAACGTGCATGTACACAGCCATGAGAGAGCCTACTGTAAAAAGAATGGCTGGGATTCCTGATCAAGCAGCTGAACAGGAAGAAAAGACTCTGCGCTCCTCCGCTGGTAGGTATGTGGGCAAATATTTGTCTAATTGGACGAGCACTTTATCTTGCTGTCAGGGAGGCAGTAAAAAGCGCCGTTGTTCCCACAAGGAGAGCAGCTCTCCTCCATGGCAGGCCCCTTTATTAGGACTGGACGGGGGCTCTGATATATGCTGCCCACTCGCAGCTTTCATCAGCCACACACACACACGCACACACACACTGAGTAAATTCATGCTGTTGTTTTAAACCCCAATACACTAATGATATACGTTCGAATCTACACCCTAGCAAATAGAACTAGCTACTAGCTATTGTTGATTAATAAAAATATATATTCATACAGAACAAAACTACCAACAGTGATAGCAACACATCTTAGACCAGAATGGTCAAACTAACCAGCCTAAGTAGTCTACCTGCTAATTTAAGGGACTAGTTCTGAACCAAAAGCAGCCAGTTAAAGACATTGGACAACGCCTCAGCACTCTGTATTAGCCTTACACATGGTATAACACAGCGCACACACAAACACGCACTCATACACACACACGCAGAACGCGCACAGGGAAACAAGGGGAAATTGTTGAGAACTTGGCAGAGCTGGGAAATGCTGTGTTCACGGCTGGGCTGCTGCCATCTTGGGCTGTGCCACGGTAATTTTCTCTGCAGTATGAAATAATTGTTTTCTATCCTTATCTGGGCACGCGTGAAGCGACTGCATAAAGAGGACAGAGTGAAAAAGACGCCGCCATGGCTAAGAAAATGGCATTTTGAAAATAGGCACAAAAACACCAGGCATAAATATTCACAAACAAGTACAGATAAGCAGTAGCACGCATACATGTGTGCAAAGTAATCACATACAATACAAATACACACACGCACGCACGCACGCGCGCGCGCACGCAAGCACACGTCATGAAATGGCAGTGCTGGTACAGAGAACTAACTGCCGGTTATGCGTGGGGCTCGAACTGCCGGCAGCTACAACCAATTGTATGAAATGAGAGGGCAGAACACAGCCCTGTTTACGGTGCTCCATGTCCTCCTCTCAATCAAACCTTTTAATGGCAATCATTTGCCCAGCTCCCGTCCGGAGAGACGAGGGCAGCGTGTTGACAGCAGGCGGGCCCCGGACCCCCAGACTGCGGGGGCCGGTGGGGGGTATTTCTCCTCTGACCGTACCCAATTATGTACACCTGGAGCTAGTGGTCTAACTAACCCCGCCCGGATGGACACACAGAGGTGAGGGCACAAAGGACCCAGTGATGTCCGCAGCACAGGACACGGCACAACGGCTGGCTTAACGACGGAAAGGAAAGCTGTCATCTATGTTGTGTAGGTGAGTGCAGGGAGACTGTGGCTCCAGCCTGGTACCTGCTGGCTGACACAGCCATGCTGACCTCTCACAGTGGCCAGCTCCGTCTGCAGCTGCTGGCTGTGCTCCTCGGCCTGGACATACAGAGTAACAGGGAGAAGGAGGGAGAGAAAGAAAAGGGGAGTGAAAAAAAAGAGGTTAGTTGAGCTTTGAACAAATCCAACGACTCAAACAGACGGAGAACGATAAACTAAAGGAACTAAACTTTGAACTCTTCGCACCCTACAAACCCTCTTAATGATAGAACAGCTCCAACATGACACATTGACACTTACATGTTCCTCTGCTTTGAAGCATGCACAGAATCCTACATGCTCCTCTGCTCTGAGGCACGCAGAGTCTTACATGTTCCTCTGCTCTGAGGCACGCACAGTGTCTTACATGTTCCTCTGCCCTGAGGCACGCAAAAAGTCTTACATGTTTCTCTGCTCTGAGGCATGCACAGAATCTTACATGTTCCTCTGCTCTGAGGCATGCACAGTGTCTTATATGTTTCTCTGCTCTGAGGCATGCACAGAGTCTTACATATTCCTCTGCTCTGAGGCATGCACATTGTCTTACATGTTTTTCTGCTCTGAGGCATGCACAGAATCTTACATGTTCCTCTGCTCTGAGGCACGCACAGTGCCTTACACGTTCCTCTGCTCTGAGGCATGCACAGTCTTTTCATCAATACATTTGAATGCTAAATACAGTCCAGCACAGAAGGCACATTGTTTCCGTGGGTTTGTGGACAAAGGAATTTCTCAGAAGGCCATGTGATGGGCAGTTTCAGAAGCGATCCCCTTTTTCTCCACCCTCCCTCGCTCCCATTCAACTCTCCTCTGCGTCCACCATCATTCCCTCCGGTGTGTGTCGTCAGTAATCTGCGGCTGAGCCAGCGCGGCTGGGATTAAGCAGCGGGCTGGAGACAGAGGAAGGACGATAGGAGGATGCCTTGGTCAATAAGGCAGGGAGCGGCCACGTGGCGTTCTGCTCAGGAGAGAAAGTCAACAAAGGTGACACGAAGAGGGGGTTTGGGGGGGCAACGGGAAAAGTCCATTAGGCTCATACACGTGGGCAGAAAGTGTATTATATACACCTACGACCCCCCGACAACATGCAATTTCCTCTCTGACCAACCCCCCTGGTGGAGGGGAATAATGCGGCGTGGCGGCGGCTTCATTTCCATGGCCAGAGCTGGATTAGTGTCCTGGGGAGCCGTAATGGATGCCTGGGCCAAGGGGGGCCAACCAGCGCCAGACGTACAAACACACCTCAAAAGGTTACAAGACAATGCCAGGAAATTATATGTGTGTGTGTGTTTGTGTGTGTGTCTGTGTGTGTGTACGCCAGTAGGATAAGGGGGTTGCTAGGCGGCAGAAGGGAATCGAGAGAAAAGGACCTGCTAGTTTGGCCGGTGGCCGGACAGAGAGGCAGCAGTGTCTGGTGGTGCGGCGTGTAGGGGCCCGAGCAGTGGGAGGCTATTGAGCGGGCGCTCTGAGTAGCGCCAAACAAACCGCCGGCTTGGCCATCAGTCAACCCGACCGCCGCCGCAATCAGGTGAAAGTAGAGCCGGGTGCAGAGCCCCATCGGGCGCCCACATCCACGGGCGACTTTTCTAAAGGATGTGGCAGTGGAGCAAGCGGGGCCACTTAGGCACACAAATCCCCCCACTTAGCCTCCGCGGCACGCCAGAGCAGCTGCTCGCTAAATAGCTGGCCCCGGTCCATTCGGAGGATAGGGGTCATGCTGTTTGCAAGGTTACTCTTGCTATCTGATTTACATCTGGGCCGGCGCTGGTAGGAGGGGAAAATACGACTCGCAGGGGCAGATCTCTGTCACTGTTAGACACTCCTTTAGCACAACAGTTTTCTTCCAACAAAAATAAATACATTTAGAGAAAAGCATTGCTAAACAAAAATGGTTTTTGTTGACATTTGTTTTTCACTTGACTACTTTCACCTGCAACCTAACATCTGTATTATGGTGTCTAGGTTTGCTGAGCCACTCATGATCTACAAAGGAGTTGGAGGCAGGTCGTTTGAATCCTTCTCGGTGGAACATGGGCATGAAGGACAGGGACTGAGTCATCATACTATCTGCTGTGCTGGTTTAAAGAGCTTCCAGCTAAGTGGACGTCTCACCCTCTTCTTGGCGCCCTGTGCCCGCTCCTGTGCCTCTGCGAGCTGGTCACGGCTCAGGGCTAGCTGGCCCTCCAGCTCCAGGCATCTCCTCTCCGCCTGGGCGCTCTGCACGCCTGCTTGCTCCCGCGCCGCGCTATGCAGGGAGTGCGCCTCCGCTGTCAGCCTCTCCACCTGCAGGGGAAGATATCCACAATCAGGCACGCGCGCATGCACACATGCACGCACATGCAAACACACACACACACACATACACAGTTTTAAGACTTCAGAAACCAGTGAAGAAGGCCCATTATATTGTGACTCTGCACTACAGCACTGGAGGGGAAACCTTGGCAATCAGGATTGGACAATGCTCTAATTTCCTCCTGCAATTAATTCCCATCCCCATGTATGGTGCTCCGGGCCCCTACGGCCACGTCTGGGTCTGACAGCTCCAAAGGCCCCGGGAAGACAGTTCACTACTGTTTAACTTCACTTTCTACTTTGGAGAAAGAATTCGGCTGGACAAGGGACAAGACTTAATTAACTGGATATACAGACACACACATACACACACACAACACACACACATACACACAAATACTTAAGCAGATCATACTCTCCAACCGCAGCACAGACATATATAGATGATTATAGAACGCAATTTTCTTGCTATAATAGGGCAACATGAATGATTCATCCAGTGAGGAAACAAACACAAAGCCACTACAGAATGGATTGGATTCTGCGGAAAAGTGGTGTAAATCAGGCTGATCTTAAGCTGGTGTGGGAGGAGGGAATCAGAGAGCAACCAATACTGACCTCTGCCTCCTGTTGGCGCCTGGATAACAGCAGGGTCTCCTTCTCTGCCTCCAGCTGCAGTACACTCCCTCGGACCTCAGCCAGCTGACCAGCAGAAACAGAACAATTTGAACAACCTTATCAGAACATGAGAGAGAGAGAAAGAGAGTGAGAGAGGGATCCACTTTCTCCTACACTGAATCAATTTCATATAAATTACAAGTGTAATTTACGTAATTAATTTAAAAAATTGTAATATTTGTTACTTTCGTTATTGTTTTTCATCTTTGAATTTCTCTTTTTGCAGTACTTACTGCACATGAGTTAATTCCTATAAAGCATGATGGATTGAACTGAGAGAATGAGAAGAGATTGAATGACAGACGGAGCTGTCACTCATCCTTGGTACAACACAACAACCCACAGCACGTCAGCCATGCTACCAGTGTGGCTATGCTGCAACAAGGTAAACAGATTGTCCGACTGACCATGTCAGCCATGCTACCAGTGTGACTATGCTGCAACAGGGTAAGCAGCTCATGAAAGGACATGCCAATGTGCTGGATGAAGCGCTTTATTCTACAATTTATTCTTTATTCTACGTAACCATTCTTTTTCCCAAGGAGGCGTACGTACAATGGCGTGACAGAACCTCTTCAAGGTCGGCTAGCACAGCGTATCGAGGTGCTTTGTGATTGAACCAGAAAATGTCCGCTGTTTCAGTCGTGCAATTATTGAGCGCAAGAGTGGAGAACTAATGACTAATGTCCTTCGGAAGCTATGGGAAATGTGTGAACATAGGTGAGACAGCGGGGATAGTGATTACGTCAAGACTGAATTACTAGGAATCTTATATACACACAAGCAAGCAAACGCGCGCGCACACACACGCACACACACGCACACACACACACACACACACACACACACCAAGGTTTAGAGAGAACATTGGTTCATTGGTAACGGGTGCTGATAGCATTTTAGAGGATATCCAGAATGACATCTGAATAAAGAGTCCAATTAAATGTAGAGTACAATACAATGGCTGTGTGTAAGTTAATGGATAAAGGAGGAGTAAGGAAAAAGGAGGTAACAGAAGGGAAAGAGAATGAGAGAACAAAAGCGGGAGACGGCAGAGCAGGGACAGAGAAAAACGATAGGAGAGAGAGAGAGCATTCTGGCCGGTGCGGTACAAAAGAGATACTGCACAAACGTGTCTGGTGGATTCCACCTCTGCATGTAGCAGTACAGATCATCACTGTAGATCTTTTCTTGCCCAGGGGAGGGCATCTGCCCAGAGGCATAGCAACAGGTGACACAGCCACTAACAAGCAGCAATGGTACTGCATCTGATTGGCCAATAGTTCTGATCTATGTGATGTGGCTGGTGGCAGCTGCATTCTGAAGAGGTCTGATAAGGCGCAGGTCCTAATCATGACTTATATAAGAATAACAGTTTCTACATCAATTTGACCTATTATATGTTCCATTAAATCAACCTGATTGTTAACCAATGCTGTGTTCCTTTGGATTTTGATTGCTATCGTACGTTGTAATTCATTGTCTGCATATTAGCCACTAGATGAACTACCCGGGGGAAGACCTACGCTCTTACATAACTCTTCCTGTAACATACCGCTGGGTTGTCCTTTGTGCATGTCATTTTTGTCCACATTTAATGAATTTGAATGGCACGTTAATGTTTTAAACTGCTAGAAGCTCCTTATAGCAGGTGGTTTTGGCAACACCAACCCATTGCTAGGTGTAATTATTTGATGTGCAGCATGCCTGCGGTCCCTGCATATCGCCAGGACGGTCAGGCATACAAGCCTTCCTTGTGCCATAAAGAAATGTGAGTTCTGTGGGAGATCGTGGCCGGTGGCAGACAAAAGATGTGCTAAATATTAGCTTCAAAAGAACTGATCTGAACAATCACAGTGTTTCCACTCTCCCGTAGACATTACAATATGCTACCAGAAGAAATGTATTGACGATGCGTTTATATAAAAAGTTGCCTATAAATACATTAAGAGACATTGACTGTTGAATGAATATGTATACTTAGGTATCAAAATTATAACACTTAGTAAGAAGGAAATAAGTAGAAAGGCCATGCAAACATAAGCAGCCTAAACTGAACTCAACTGTACTAAAGTGAACTGAGGCGTTGTCTGGGCTGCTGGTCCGTAACAGTGCTGCACAGAGATACTCTGTTGATGTCTATAATACTTGGGCCAGTACCACTGGGGGGAACGGCCTACGGAGAAACAAAGACACGGTCCTGTCTGCAACAAGGTGGGCCGTAGCGAGCAGGCTGAGTGGCAGGCCTACCTACCTGAGTGTTGAGCTGCTGGGCCTGCTGGTTGTGGAGCTCCAGCTCCCTGTGCAGCTGCTGGATCTTCCCCTGTCCCCGCTGAAACTCCACTTGGCTCTCCTGCAGCTCCGTCTGCAGCCCCAAGATCCTCTGCTCCTGGGCATCCAGCTAGCAGGAGAGGCAGGGCGGCAAGAGGAGAAAAATCAATCCAACAGAAAGAGCCTATCCCTCGCCTGCATGCCTGCGATCTTTCCCCGAGCAGCCTGTCTGCCATCTACCCTGGCTGGCTGTGGATGTGAGACTGGGATTGACAGTGGTTCTGTTAGACCAATGTCACAACAATAGTTTACACATTCAGGACCTGGCAACTCAACAGCAGCCCACCCTGCCTGTCTGTTGGTATCATAAAAACATTGGAGGAAATACATAATTGGAGAATAATAAAATAATATGGGAAAACCAATCCACTCTACGATAGGCACAATAGGAAAATATTTGTCGTTTGCACATTGTTTATACCAAGACGCATTGGTTATTTCAGACAATAGCAACGGGTCAATAACGGGTCAATCAAGACTCGAGAATTCACCATGAAACTAATCTGAATATCCGATTGCTATTAATCACAATAGATTTGATTTCACGGACATTAGCTAAGCAAACAGCGGCGACATTTCTAGAATAGACACGATACAGCTAATGTATAAAAGCTATCCTTAAAAAAACAAAAAAACTGTGAATCTAAGGATAATCAGAACTTCAGAAAAATTAAATATATTGAGCAAAAGACCAAAACATAACAATGTTGAAATGTAACCCTAACTCAACTGTCCTACAGTAAACATTTGTTACGACTATAGTAGACAAGAGACTGACACCTAGAGCTGTCCGAACAGAAGCTCAGCATCATAAACAATCTGCTAATTACCTGCTAAATGATATCAGAGAGAGAGAGAGAGGGAGAGGAGGAGAGGAGGGAGCTAAGCAGAAGGGAAGGGAGGAGAGCAGCTGATAGCAAAAGAGAAAGAGAGAGACGAGAGAGAAGGACAAACAGACGAGACAGACCCAGCGGCTGATCCAGATGAAGAGGACAGAGGCTGGAGTCCTTTTGTGTCTGAAGCCGGCGCGTCTTCACGCCACCAAAAGAAAAACAGTCAAGATGGAGGCCTAGGCAGGTCCCTGGACCCACCATTAATCAACCATCTGCATACGGGCCGATAAATAATCCTCCCGTCCACCAACACCCGTACCGAAGCACAGCTTTTTCCCCATTTCCCTCCTGGAAAGCCTGCCTGCCACCTCCAAGTGCGATAGTCCACTTAGTCTAACGATGAGTCTGTTGATTATTCCTGGGTTGCACAGGCATCGTTTTCACGCAATTTGCCAAAACCCCTAGCTCATCCTTGGGCTCTCTCATTCTGTGTGCGATCCACACTGATAACCCAGGTCTTGCTTTCTTTCCCTCACAATCGCTCCCTCTCTCTCTATTCTCCCCTCCTAAACTGATCAATACTTCATTTAAATCATGACATTAGCACAGTACAACTGGAGAGAAATAAAGAGCGCCCCATACAAATGTCCTGCCTATGCTAAACGATCGCCAGTATGCACGTTATATTTTTGGGTACGTTTAAATATTCCCCAAAAAAATAAATAAATAAGGAAAAACAAAAGACAGAAACGAATGCAAGTGTGCGGGGGCTGCACCAATGTCTTGTGCTGCAGTGCTTCTTGCTGATCAATAGCTCATTTAAATCAGGACTAGGGGTGAGCTATCCCAATATCTGCGCTCATCAGAGAAAGGCAAACATGCTCCGCCAATTATCATCGCAAATGATCATAGCCGAGGGGTCGCCCATAAAGATGCTGATGGAGGCATATTTCATATTCATTCAGCATATTTTTTTATTTTTACATTAGCACCTGAGAGCATAATTGGGTAATATATATGCACTCGCACGCGCTTATCTATTCACCTTATTCACAATGAGCATAATCAATGGCGCCCTCTTGACATGCCACACACACACTCCTGGATGGGATCATACAATAATAAGCTGTCGAGCAGCAAAAAAAAGAGAAGAAATAGACAGCCAAAAAGAGCCCGGTTCACTTCCCTGCCGCTCATTGGAATAGAGGGGCCGGCGTTGAGAAGGTGACTGGCTAATCTTCCTGCTTGTCATTAATCTAGGATATTTACCTGTGCAGCCTGGGAGTCGCGGGCCTCGAGGGAGAGCAGCATGTCCCGCCGGAGCTTCCCCAACGCCTCGTCCCGACGGGATAACTGGGGACGGCGTTGCCGCCGAGCGGCCCATGGTGTTTCCCATCGCCACGCCAACGCCCAGGGGGTCCGGACGGCGAGGAGGTGAGGCAGCGGAGGAGGACAGGGGCAGAGTGTCAACTCAACAGGACGCGGGGGTGGTGGAACAGGGGAGAATAAGATGAGGACGAAGGAAAAAAAGCCCAAGCCAAAGCCCTATCACTCTGGGAACATGCACTCCCATATAGCGGCGGAACCAATGTCAACCAATGAGCAATTAGGTAGACAAGACTAAAGTTATTGATCGACGGGGTTTCAGACCCTCTCTATTGTTTTCCTAGGGTTAGCCAGCCCGCCCCAGCCTGTCTGGTGTGTAACGGGGCGGCTGCAGCTGCAGTCTGGAACGGAGAGATGATGGGAGGGAGGAAGGAAGGAAGGAAGGCAGGCTAGGTGCTTCTCTCCCCAGGCCTCTGGCTCGGAGTGGTAGAAGCATCTATTACCATTTAGGCTGCTATCGATCCTTCTGGGCTAAATCAGCCAGGACCCCATGCAGTCACACCCAGCAGTGCACACAATCACAGGGACACGCCGCAGCATGCAAACACACACTCAGGGAGCCAACACACAACTAATGCCGCTGATCATTTATCAATGCTTCACTGTCTTGGTTCAAATCATAAGGTCTAGAAGACGTTTATTAGCCCACATCTGGGCATGATTGTGTTATTGAACTCAAACATAATCAAAGCGGCCCGCTGCGGCATAGCAACTGACCTATTGGTGTTGATTGGTGCAATTAGTACATAGAGTAATACATGCTGGGTTGTGGGAAGGGATTGTTGATCAGACAGATGATGATAATGATGATGATGGGGGTATGCATACCTCAGCCAGGAGCACCTGTCTTCCTCTGTC
Source organism: Galaxias rostratus (assembly GCA_036024795.1). Classification (NCBI taxonomy): domain Eukaryota; kingdom Metazoa; phylum Chordata; class Actinopteri; order Galaxiiformes; family Galaxiidae; genus Galaxias; species Galaxias rostratus. Next base: position 10,361 of record JAVQJS010135588.1, on the reverse strand, counting down.
TGCCGCGAGGTGGCCCCCTGGATGGGACACTTCCTGTACACAAACAGGCTAACTGTTGGCTTGAACCAAAGACCTACCCTTGGCTTGTGAGCCCGGGCTATTGAATGCACAGTTGTTACATTACACATTAGTGTTGGCGTAGCCTAGTTCAGTAACACCAAAAGCTTTTAACCCCAAGGTATACAAGAGTGTAAAGAAAGCCCCACTCTCTTACTGTACGCAGTCAATTATATCCTCACCTTCACCGTTGAAGGATATCAGTGCATTGCACAGTCCCTCGGTCACTGCCGTCGGTAACCAGTGAATTAGGAAGGTGAAGAAAGCCCATTAGGACCTCTCTCAGGGAAACACGAGAGAATTTGCCTGGCCTTGGTCAGTAATGCATGACTATCTTTCCCCGCAAACCAAGCGGTCAACACCTGTTTAAATGTATGAGTCTCATGTGCCGGATGCATAGTGATGCAGGGAAGGGAGAGAGGCAGTGTGTGCGTCTGAGTGTGTATGTATGTGTGTGTGTGTGTGTGTGTGTGTGTGTGTGTGTGTGTGTGTGTTTTATCAGCTCTTTTATTCATGGATCTGTTGGCCTGTTTGAAAATCAATTCTGATATTTCCAAAGAGAGCGACGTGGTAATGAAAGGATGGATAATGAAAAACTAGCCCTCTCTGGGGTGATTGCTTATTCCTCGCTGCTTCAAACGGCTCGCCGTCAGTAGGACACCTTTAATATTCGGACTTTTCACGTCACTCTGCCCAGCTTAAACCCCTAGCAACCAGCATAGCAACCGCACACAGGCTCCAACGTGAAATGCATGGCAAGTTACCTCCCGCTTTCAGGCAGAGGCGGGGAGGAGGGAATAAAATAATGGAGAATAAAAGAAAGAGAGTGAGAGTGAGTGAGAGAAAGAGGGAGCTACGGCTGAGAGAGCAGAATAATAGCGTAGGTGAGAAGCAGGGGAAGAGGAAACACAAACCAATACTCGTATCAATCACTGCACATGACACACACACACACAGTATACAAAGACACACAAATACACCGCACAGGTAAACAGAGAGAGAATTGTATACATGGCTGATATAGCAGAGGAGTCGATCATGTTAATAAGCTCAACAGAGACGACATTTCAGACAAGAGATACACAGGGAAGACAACATGGCTGCTTTAAAAGCTGTCTCATGTACGGAATAGAATAATGGTGTGCATGTATTGCGATGGTACATGTGTGCGTGTCAGTTTGTTTCTGTTTCAAAGTGGGGTCACTTTAGAAGACAGGGGGCATTGGGGGAACAGGACCCCACCACGCAGACTTCCTGTACCAAGGCTGTGACCTCCAAGTGAGCCTCTTCCATCGGAAACTTCACATCAACCTCCTCCTCCTCCTCCTCCTCCTCCTCCGCATCTGGTTTCCTAGTGCGATGTGTTCTGGACTCGGTGAGGTTGATAGCTTCCGTCAAACTTCATTAAGTTTAGAGACGCAGCCGGGCGCTCCCTGGTGGCCCGCGCTGCACACAGACAGCACAGACCTGGACACGGTCGACGGAGACGAGGAGACTCTCTTTTTACTGCTCCCCTGTTTTTCCTCCACCTTGATCTCTGTCAGTCCACACCCCAAACCGTTATTCCCATCCCGACTTTCCTTCTCAAACCCCGCTTAGCCGCTAACCCCCGGCCCCACCCCGGCCTGCTCATCCTGCTCCACATGGTCAGTGATACGTGCAGCAGGGTGCATTTATGAATGCATTCATGGGCAGGTTTCAACCCAGTGCCCTGCCTGTCTCCAGCAGCTGTCAGGCCTGATTGTGATGCACCTCGACACCCGGTAGACCAGGCTGCAGGCCCTGGGGACCCAGCACGACCATTGTCCACTAACCCGGACCCAACACGAGAGAGAGAGAGGGGGGGGGTATAGAGAGTAAGACAAAAGGACAAATTCACAAATAGAAGTGAGGCAGACGGGAAAAAAGAGTGTAAGAAAGAGAGAGAGAGAGAGAAATCCTGATAAAGAAAACCCAGGGGGAGAACAAGGTCATTTGGAAAGAGACCAGCAGCAAGAAGTAGGTTGGAACAAAACCTCCACCCTGGCCAAAATGAAAAAGGCACAGTCATTCCACAAGACTTCCTTTTACCCACACGTATTTAACAGAGGCGACCGCTTCAGTTAGCGTGTGGGTGGGGTGGGGTGGGGTGGGGTGGGGGGGGGTTGAGCAGGCGGGAACGTTGCGGCACTCTGAGCCAGCCACAGAGCAGGAAGAGGAGGAATCCCTGGAAAGGTAAGCAGGGTCCTGTCCGGGGAGTATTTATTGCGCGTGGGGGCAGACACACACTGGCCGAGCGGCTCTGAGTAGCCATTAAACAAGTGTGGGGGTGACCTCTGCTTGGGAGCCGCCGTGTCTCTGACAGCCCTGGCTGGCCAGGCCGCCATAAAATGGATTTCTTCAAAGTTCCCAATGACGAAAATGAAAATGGAAGGTAATTCCGAGGCAGGGCTGCGTGAGAGAGCAGTGTTTCTATCACACGGCTGGGCAGCTGACTGCTTCGCCCCTCCCGGCTCTCTCTTCCTCTCTTTCTCCTTCCCTGGGAGGGGAGCAGGGAACCAAGACACAACAAGCTTTGGCCAAATAGAATTAGGAATGAGTTGTGCCACAAAGTGGTGTTGTGTTCTTTACTTTGCTGCACTATAAGCTGGAGAGTAGCTAGACTGATCCTGTGTGTGTGTGTGTGTGTGTGTGTGTGTTTGAATGTGTGTGTGTGTGTTTCCGTACTCACAGCTTATTAAAACAGTACATCCCCTCAGCTCCACCACCAAGAAGTCGACAGCAGCTGCTCTCTGAAGATGGCTGCCTGTTCAATTCATTTCACTGCGGCAGAGACACAATGCGGCCGCATTGCTCTATGTATATTTGAATAAATATCTGAGAGCACGCTCCGAGTCGGAGCCTTTAGCCTTTGATGTGACAGGGGGCTTTGTGTGGCGGAGGGAGGCAGGCGGTGGCTCAAAATGAAGGCCCTGAATCAGCTAGATTGCATGCAATGTTAAGTGCAATTAATGAAGCCAGCAAAAGGGGGATTATGCTGACAGGATTATTTTTTGAACAACAATGCAGCACCCGCTGCCAATTACACAGCAGCAGGATCTCGACAGGGCTGCTAGGACACTCTCATTATATACACGTGCACACGTGCGTGTGAGCGCACACACACTCACACACAAACAAACAAACAAACAAACGCATGTTTTCTATTATCATTATATTGGCCATAGATCCTCAGGTCATATTCTATAGCTGCTAAGGTATCTTTGCTGTTGTTTTTGTAATGCGTCTGCATCCAATCACACAGACTGTCTTCCACCCTCTTCAGGCTTCAGGTGTCCCCTGTCCCTTCCCTAGCCTGCTACCTCCGCTCGCTGTCTCTCAGCCATCTTGACTAGGACAGGTTTCTGGGAACGTCCTCCCGGGGGCTTTTATCATGTGGAAGCCAGCACCTGTAACTCAATCAGCCCCTCTCTGAACTCCCCACCAGGCTTTGAATGTTCTGCCAGCGTCGCCGCCGCTCAGCCCTAAGCTCTTGACAAGGATCTCAAACTGTCTGCTGTCAGAACCAGAAGCTGTCTGGCCTTTCCCGGGACGGCGCTACATCAAATTATCCGGAGAAATGTTAATTCCGAGAAGCCATTCCCCCCCTCCCCCAAAAAAGAAAGAAAGAAGGGGGTAAAGATAATCACCGCCAAAGACTCCATGTCCTTTGGACTAATCTAATAACGCGTGCGTTTGTTTGCTTTTATCACGTTGAACGATTAAGGTGGCCGAGACAAGGCGAAGTCGTGTAGACACAGGGATCACATCATCCAACTGTCATGGCCGCCGTCTGATTTGATTGGTCACAGCGTGGGGATTTTGATTAAGTGTGCCGGGATGAGGCTCATCTTTAAAGGGCACGGGGTGGAGGAGGGGAGGTAGGGCGAGCAAGGCATCGCTTTAGCTCAAAGAGCTGCATGATTGAACAAGGGCCAGTGGACAACAGGGCTGTTTTCTCCACCCCCTCCCTGAGCAGTGACTAGTTGACTCTCAGAGCTCCTCTCACCGTGGCTGACGTCAGGGCCTGTAGCCTGAGAGGCGAAGTACCAAAGTACTCCCGCAGAGCAGATTTTTTATGTTAATGATTTAGTGTGGGGATTGAGAAATATAACGAAATTACCAAAATATCAGGCATCCTCTGCAGAATGTGCATGATTATGACAGCCATATGGCTGACTTAGGGTGCTATGTGTCAAAGTGTTTTCAAACGAGGTTGCTGCTGCATCACAACAGAATTTATGATGTATATTTTTCTCTGGTGGGACAGTAAAAGGGGGAGATGTCTGCATAAGGAATAGGCCAGGCCAATGAGAACGCTTATTTCCCAATCACTGTATTAAATGTGAAGAAACTCATTGGACCCCCTCCCTTTAGAGGAAAAAAAAATAAAATAACTCATTCCTTATCAGCGGGTGCCATCACTTGAAAGGAATCAATCAATCGCGTTCCGCTCGGCGCCCAGCTCCTCGTTTCCAAATCCAATCTCTTCCGTGTCATCTCAGCACACATTTATAAGGGGCCCAGCCTCTTGATTATATCCCCTCCCTCTACGAGCCCCCTCCCCCCGCCCCCCTCCACCACAGCGCTGCACGCTCCAATGTATTAAATTAAATGAGGTGTCTGTCCGGGTCACCCCCCCCCCAACCCCCACCCCCCACCCCCTCTCCTCCTGTTGGCTCCTCCACCCTCTCTTGTGCTGGTAATCAGGGCGAGAGGAGGAGGAGGAGGAGCCCTCCCTCTTCCCTCCCAGCCCTGCTTTGTGGCGGTCAGGCTGCATGCATTAGCATTAATCAGGGAGCCGGGAGGGAGGGAGGGGGCTAGAAAGGGAGGCAGGCAGGGAGGGAGGGGGCAGGAAGGGATGGGAAGCTACGCATGTCCCAAGGAACAAACCCCAGAAAAGAAAAAAGGAGAGAGTCGTCTCCCTGCACATCCCTCGGCCCCCTCCTCACCTCCAGGCACAAACAAAAGGTAGTGCTCCGTGCGTCTGTCTGTCTGTCGCCGGCTGTCCCCACTGTAGCACTGTCTCTGGCCCCGTCTTATCTCCCCCAGACAGGCCAGACAGATGCTCCCGAGGAGAGAACCAGGGGCGGGAAAACAAGATAAAAATAAAAAAAAATTAAAAAACCAGTCACGTGTAAAGTGATCAACTCGGTGGTTGATCCAATTACGTGAGTTGATCTATTTACAAGATTGGAACATGGCTCAATTATGCCTGTCCTATCAAAATACCGTCATATGCGTGGGTGTGTTTGTGTACATACTATCTCTTCTTCATGTGATCTTCATGTGCGTTGATGAATGTGTGGGAAGGGCTGTCAAAAAAAGAAAACAACAATGCAAAGCATATTGCTGTTGTTGTTCTTTCTCTTCCCTGGCCCTGTGCGATTACGAGTGATAGCCGAGGCAATTACTGGGAAAATCACCGCTTCACTTCATTGAGCTGCTCCATACCTTTAATTGCACAATGCGTCCTTTACCGTCGCACTGCTCCCCTCCACCCCTCTCAGTGGCCTGGTCCCCTCCTCTCTTCCCCTCCACTCCCTCTCTTTCTGATCTCCTCCTCCCATACTGTATTTAGTGCTGAGCTGTTCAGCTAATTAAAGTTGAATTCAAGACATAAACCTGGAGATTAAATCCACACTGTACAGTAAGAAGGTATAAAATAGCACAGCCTATAAAGTGAGGAAAAAACAGTTCATTCATATCCATCTGTGCTTTTCCTCTGTGCATAAACGTGTTGTTTTCAGTGTGTGTGTGTTTGTGTGTGAGAATTTGATATGCTCCTTTTTTTTACTTTCAAATGTGCCAAAAACCAGGGCATGCTGTTTGTGGGAAGAAAAATGAGCTGCATCGATCCAAATAAGCCGATCCCCCTAAAACCCAGCGTGCCCTGTGGGAATCCCAAAATACACCCCCGTCACAGAGCAAAACAAATATCATTAAAGCACTAGCAGAGGATGAATACAAACAAAAGCACATTCTGGAATAACCCAGACAGGCAGGTTCACTAGAGACACTCACTCGTGTTCTAGTCCCATGGCAATCTGAGAAGCCATACATAGTCCCGTCGGCACTAGCAAACTTACCCCTGAATAAGGAACGGTGGAAAAACCCATTTGAAAGACTATGCTGCACTGTCCTAAAACATCCCACAATGTCATTACAGCAATAGAACAAAAGATTAAGTACAAATACCATCCCCCCCTTCTACACGAGCAGAAGCATAAAGAAAGACTTGCGCACGCGCACACGCACACACGCACACACACACACACACACACACACACACACACACACACACACACACACGACGAAACACGGCCATTATTCAAGGGAGCCCGTCCTCTTGACAGCAGCTCCAGGAGATGCTATTATGAAGCAGCCGAGCCCGGAGCCCCAGCAGCGAGACACAATAAAAAATCATTTTCTTTAATTAACTTTTATGGCCGGCGAAAAGGACACGCTGACACCTGTCTTTTCCAGGGCTGCAGTCCATGTTTTCTTTCTATCTATCTTCCAAGGTACGCATGCGGCGGCAGGATGTGTGTTTACAGGCAAGGAAAGCCGCGTGGCTACGTATGTTCAGACGCGAGCACAGGTGACCTTTGCACTGGGAACAGCCACTTTGACACGACAGAGGAGGCAAACCAAGCCAGGCCACAGAGACTCAGCCGTTCCAAAGGCCGGGCGGCGCTGAGAGAGGAGCCGACTGGAGTCATGGAGGCTCCATGTGACTCAGCCCTTGGCCCTGCTGGCTGCCAGCACCGCGCTGGGGTTACCGCTCGCTAATAAATGTGTTTTTACAGAATCTAATCATGCTGTTTACACACCAAGTGCTCCCAACACCTGGCCCTAGGCAGGTTATGTCACCATCTACACACAAGCACGCTCACGCGCACACACACACAGCAAGCAAGCATTATGACAAACACACAAGCAAGCTAGATGGGTGGTGGGACAATCTAAAAATAGTGTGTTCTCATCTCAAAAGGCCATCAGTTGGTTGGAGGCTGCTGAAGCTCTCTTTGAATTGTTTGTAATTATAGTGCATCAATTAGCCGCAGAGCTAGCATACCTAAAATGTCCTTTCAGCAGCGTAATAAAAGAGACATAGCTAACAGCTGGTGCTGCACCTGGTAGCAACAGCCACTCATCTTTGCGTAGCTCCATCTCCTCCATCTTCTCCCTGCTGAAAGGATAAAAGCAATGCTCTGAAGAGGAGGAAATGAAATCTGGGATGGACCTGAAAGAAATCCATGTTCCACTGGCGCTTGAAGAAGGTCTTATTTAAAGGGAGTGGGTGCTAATCAGCCAGTCAAGATGCTGTTCTTTGGTTCGGGTCTGTCAAAGAAGCTGGCTCCTGAGCAGATCAGCAGAACTTTTAAATGGAGGGGCAATGCTGTCCAGAACCTCCAGTCAATCCTGGCTGGAGCAGGTGAAACAATCTCACTGTCAAGCCAGCTACTCTGCTGATTCCAAAACGACTTGGAGAGAACAAAGGGAATGACTTTTGATGTGCGTTTCTGGTGACATTTTTCCTTTATGGTCTCAGAATGAGTGTTCACTGTGTTGATCTGAGTGGCTGAGGGAGGAGGCCTGCATGTGCAGGAGCCCTGGTGAGACACGCATCCCACCAGCGGCAGCTACCTCCCACCACTGACTGGCCTTATTGATTTTTGCCAGAGGAGCTGAGCACTTCAAATCACAGCTACCTTTTAATCCAACGGGATGAATGTGAGCGAAGACCGCAACCCACGCGCCCTTCAAATCGGCCGCCACCAGCTGGAGTGGCTTAGGGATAAACTGGTCTTCACTGTGGAGTCACCCTGGAAGCCGGTGAGGATGAACGGACTCCCTTCAAGTCCGTGTACAGGTGAGAGACCCTCCCACCCCCAAACCCTTCCCTTTCCCAGACTAAAAAGAATGGCTGGCCACTGTGAAGGGCTGAACCTAATTTATTTTAGTTATGGAGGAGCTGCAATGGGATGGGGCTTCTCCACTGTTCAGTGTCATCTTACCCACTTTAACTTTGTTGGACCTAAACAGCGCTCTGCACACTCCCCCCACCTCGCCGCCATGCTCCCGCCAGTCCCCTGTCAAATGTATCACCCTTTGCCGACTGCAAAGTGTCTGGGGATACAGACACATTTTGCCACACTGGAGACCGTCTCAATGGGTCCCTGCTCCAAGCCCAAAAATGAGTAATGGCCAAACGACTTAACTAGGCCTGATCATTATAAGCCTGGTGGGAGGGCATTAAAAGTGTGTCCTTGTGCTGCAGTCCAGGGGAGAGCTGCAGAGGCGTAAGGGGGGTGGGGTGGTAGGAGGGGGGGGGGGGTCTCTGATTGATGGGCAGGGATGAGTGATTAGAGCGGCCAGCGGCACAGTAATATCCTGGGCCTGCTGCAGGGAGCCAACCACGGCGCAGTAAACATTTCACTGAATCCCAACATGCTTTAGTGCCTTTAAAGGGTGGGAGATGTGCCTTTAATACCAACACCGGGCCGCTGCTCATTACCACAGCCCCGTCCCAGCAAACACTTACACACACTCACAGAGAACCCCTCCCAACACACACACACACACACATAAGACAGTCATACTCATACGGGCACACATACAAAACACAAACTCCCCGCTCCACCCCTGTGGAAATGAATTCGATTGTCCCCCGGCGTCAGTTCCCTGGAGACCCGAGGGAGCAGCTCCTCCTCCGGCTCTGTCCGTGTGTCTTATGCGGATAGGGCCAGTCTGCCTCCCGCACCTCCACTTCTGCTGCAGGGCAATTTGGTACAGTGTCCGCTTGATGAATAATAAAACAGTATTGGTTTGCTCAGGATAAAAATGGTTTATGCAAACACAAACTGTAAAAAAAAACGCACAGTCTGCTAAATGGCCCGGGTAGGCCATATAGACTTGGCTACCCTTCTAATATTAAGACAGCACAGCTACCATTATATAACATGCCTAAGAGACTAGAGGCAGATGTGTAGAACAGAAAGGAGCCTTTTTTTTAATGCAATGCAGCAAATTGGGATACTTTTTGAGCTGGGAGATGACAATTTACTGGTGTTCCGCTGAAGGTTCTATAACAGATTTCCACCTCAGACTCATGCATACACATGCCTTAAAAAGGGGGCTTAGACTCCAGCAGCAGCATCCATTTACCCCACACCTCTCCACCATGATGTAGCACCCCTCTGCTTTGCACACAGATCAACCTCTGAAGAAAAGGGAGGTGACTCCTGTGCAACGCAGCTCACTGTCCGCCGCTCCTAAACAGACGAAGATGAATACCAATACGCATTATAAATATAGAGCCACCACCGACCCATCTCTACTAATCAGGCAGTGGCACGCCGCCAGATGAATGCACATGGTACGACGGGAGCAATGGGTGTCACCGCCCTGTGGCCGGAGTTTTCTGGACAGTTTCCCGAGGCAGGGGGGCTGGTGATAAGAGGAGGCCCCCTCGAGGTGAGAAACGTACCCAGGAGAGCAGCAGGAGAAAGTGAAGGGTGCTGCTTTAGTTGAGCCCCCCTCTCCCCCCTATGACACACTGCCGGGCCGGCCCACTCTGCATGGTGCTGCGCCTCAGCCAGCCGGGACAGAACAAATCATGGCAGTACGCGCGCCTCAAGGCGGAATCAGATTACGCAGCTATCTCTACGGCAGTCGTTTGTATCCATTAATCCCTTGCATAACGCTGCAGTCAGCACGCTCACAAACGCACACACCCCCACACACACGCACGCCCACACAAACTTGCTGCAGTCCAAACCGTACATACCACGCACACACAATAAATGCAGGGGCACGCAAACACACACATGGGATGAGGGGGAGTTGGCAGTGACTGTGCCACAAAACCAAGAGGCAGGAAAGTACGAAGAGAACAGGCAAGGAAGCGAATGAACAACAAAGTAAGAAATAGAGAGAGAGAGCAGGCGGGAGAGAAATGCAGAGGGGGAAAAAATGGGACAGAGAGAGTGTGTGGAGAAATGAGGTCGTTATGTATATCACCAGCAATTCACACTGGCACACATTCCATCTGAGATCCCATCAGCAGTCAAATTGGGAAAGCGGTGGGGAGGCGAGATACTAGGCATCTGAACCAGAGCAGAGTGCGGCACGCCACTGAGACCTCATCAAAACACAATCACGTCTCAGCCAGACCAGACAGCCCCACACACACACACACACACACACACACACACACACACACACACACACACACACACACACACACACACACACACACACACAAACACACACACACACAC
>JAVQJS010135553.1:0-10614 GCA_036024795.1 Galaxias rostratus | reverse complement strand
TCTCTCAGGCATCACTAACGTTGATTTCTTGTATTTCGTAGCGCGGTATAATGAGGTAGCTTCAGTTGGAACCCGTCACTACATATTACTGTCTGACGGCACCAAACAAAAGCCTCCCTGACATTACAGCCGCATTTTAAAAAAAAAGACACTGTGGTGGATTACTGCATACACAGTCCGGGAAGACAACGGCAGGACTGCTAACCACCCTCTCTAGTGGGCACGAGCTTGATGACTCAAGCGAAGCACATTCAAAAGCAATTCCTAGTTTACATACAATAGGGTGACATCGTTTATTCAACCTATGTAGAACAGGAGCTAAAATAATAATAACTGTGCAGAGTGTGTATTCAGCGTGCAGTGTGCTGCGAAACGTACGCTCACGTCATTGAAATGGCTGACTTCAGTCAGCCTTGGGTTAATAAATATCCAACTACCATGACGCACTCTGGCCCATCAGCACATGGTGCGGGCCTGAATACATTGTCTACTCAAACAATATTTGATCTGATTTTTTTTTAATTATTATTCCCGGCTTTTAAACTTTACTGCTCTAGGCATAATCATATATTTTAAGGCTGCAGATGAAATATTAAAGGTGTTTTTAAGGGAATGAAGTTGTGACGGTAACACTCGAGGGCTAATTAGCTATTAATGCTGCATGAAAAGGAGACTGTATTAACGATATAGCCATTGTATGTGTGTGTGCGTGTGTGTGTCTGACCAGGTTTTTAAACTGTGAATTAATGGTCTGATTTAAAGGGATCTTGCAGCGGAAGAAATCTTGCAGACGCAAACTCTGCTCCTTGCATGGATCTTTAAAGACGGCAATTGAGCTGGCATCAATAATATAAAAATAGTTGCCTAAGTGTGGACGCACAGAGCACATCTGTTATGTAAGCGTTACATAGAAAAGCAACCCACAGCTTATTCAGAAAACAGGAGGCCAAACTTCCACAAGCGTATGCCTGGCCTGAGGCTGATATGGAAAGGAAGCTTCCATCAGGGTAGGGAATGGCTCTCTATGAAAACCATCTTCCCGCTTAACAAATCGTAGGAATCGTCTTTGATTAAAAACAACGCTTTCTGCGCAGAGAACCATTATCTCAAATCAAAACAATTAGTTCTGTTCGGGGAGAAAACAGGGGGGCAAATTGGGCATCAGAAATGAATAAGGAAACGTGCGGTGAGCTGATAAGATCTGACGTGCCGCTGGATTTGGTGGCGGCTGCCGGTCCGCTGGCGCATAGCTCCCCGCTGCACTCGCACGGCCACTCGTTCCATGTCCCCGCCAAAGCCGGCCTAATCTTCAGAAAACCTCGCGTCAGCGTCATTAACAATGCATATTTTCCACGTCTAAACCGACTGTGGCAGAGAGAGAGAGAGAGAAAGAGAGAGAGAGGGAGAGAGAGAGAGAGAGAGAGAGAGAGAGAGAGAGAGAGAGAGAGTTTATTTTTCATGGTTGCTATGGGAGTATCAATCGACATTACTAAACATTGCAGTTCTAATCATTAAAATGATACAGAAAAATTCTTTCATGGTTTTGTGTCGTTCTTTCAGCATTTCTACATTGGCTGGCATTAAGCAGGGCTGCCTGGTTCTTAGCGGTGTGTGCTATAAACGTCTGAGCGGGAGTCACAGCCGGGCCACGCGGCAGATGTGCTGGCCTGTTCACATGTGTTCGGTAAGTAGCAGAGAGGGAGCGTAATCTGGGCAGGTAATTGGCCAACATTGAGTTTGCTGTTCACGGGCCCCTCCCCGCCCGGTCTTCCCATCTGTAGTGTTCGTTAGAGCAGAGGCAGCCTCGCCCAAGTCTACAATGATTCATTGCCAGCTCATAATCACATCGATGGTGAAATGGTTGCACAATTTCACCAACGCATGAAGGTTTTTTTTTGGGGGAGTTTGTCATCAAAACAGTTGTGACACAAAGGCATCTAATGACTAATAAACTAGTAAATTTAACGTGATGCATTGATGAAATAAGCACGCAGCGCAGAGCATGTTGTTATGGGAAACGTATTCCTGTGTGTCACACTCTGTCTCATACAAATGTAATAGTAGCACAGTCACCGTGGTTGATGTAATTATTCACCACCAGTCCAACTGCCTCTGAACAACATGACTAAGATCACCTCTAAGGGGGAGGGAAAGGGGACAGGGTGAGAGAGACGGTTAGGGTTAGAGAAACACCTCTCTGTGTAGAGAGGGGTTAGAGGAATAGGTGTCAAGGTTAGAGAGGGAAGTTAGAAAGGGGTTAGCGGAATGTGAGTTAGGGTTAGGGAGAGGGGTGAGAGTTCGTTAAGAGATGGGTTGGAGGAATAAGGGTTAAGGCTAAGGAGAAGGGTTAGAGTTAGTAGAGAGATGGGTTAGAGAAATTGGGGGAGCGGTCAGGGTTAGAAGAGAGATGGGGTCAGATGAAGAAGGGTTAGGGTTAGAGAGAAAGAAAGAAAAGAAAAGCAGAACATAAGGACTGGTATGAACCCGTTGTACTGGCAGGGGGTGGGGTGGGATGGGGGGGGGGTTGGCGGTTGTGGAAGAAAGCGAGGCATACCCCAGGTGCTGCACAGCCAGATGGAGAAACAGCTGAATCAAGTGCAGTCACACAGACTCCTCATCAAGTCAACTCTGGAAATGTTCATTAAAAAGCCAAGGGGAGAGAGACGGAGGGAGAACAGGAGAGGCGAGGAGAGGAGGTAGGGGCTAACGACAGCATGAAAAATGACAAATTAAAATTCAAAAGCGGTTTCACGGCAGAGTGATTTGACTGAAATCCATGGCTTAATAGATTAAATAACGGAATTATGTGTGCGCCGACCTTCCTATTAATTACTAATTCAAAAGCATCTTAATTATACTATCCCCGTTTGCTCGCGCACAATACCTATGGTAACAAGAGGAGAAGGGAGCAAAGCTCTTAATCTTCCTCATTAGCGAGAGTGAGGATATTATAGCGCCGATGATTCCCTTTATGAAATAATCATTCCCGTTTCATTGGTGCCTTGGCTGTTTACATCCCTACCTCCCCTCGTCAAGGCAACCGAGATGGGGGTGACACAGAGCGTTTTACCACAAAATGGAGCTGATAGGCCACGGAGGCACACGCACACACACACACACACACACACACACACACACACACACACACACACACGCGCGCGCGCACACACATTGAAGAGGTTTGTTTATGTGATTGCGTAATGGCATCACGGCAGCTTGACCCTCACACGCTATTGTGGCGTTACATGGGCAGCTGAGCCGTCGTCAAACCGACATTGGGTTCCACTGATGCAAACACGCATCTGTCGACGGATATTAGGACTTCTTTTGGGGCGGCTTAGTAATTGCTACCTTGTTTCAGGACAATCTTGTATTTTGTGCACTACCTTCTTGTGTGTTCCCGTCGCATGTGTATCCTTTCCGGACCACCCCTTACATTGTGTGCCGGAGTTTAGGCAACGAAACCACAGCAAGCAATCATAATGTTCTATTCAGAAAGGGCAGTCTTCTCATCTAAATGGAGGGCTCCATTAAGTAGAGCTCCATCCACTCTCTCTCTCTCTCTCTCTCTCTCTCTCTCTCTCTCGCTCTCTCGCCCTCGCGTTCTCTCTCTCTGATTGCTGTGGAAGATTGGCCGGCCCTTGTCCCTGGGAACAGCTAGTATTACTCACCCCTTTCGATTTCCCTACACCAGGTCCTGTTTTGTTCCCCGGCAACCAGGTGTAGAGGTGACGCTGTCTGCCGCCAGCATCTGCCAGTGACGAATAGCTGCTGGAGGGCTGGCCTGCTGGGCACAGACCTGAGAGGCGGGGCGCGGAAAGAAGGTGCTATGGAGACAGACCAGGCCTGCAGCGACGACAGAGCCCCAGGCGGGGGAAGGGGAGGGGAGGGGGGGGGACCAGCAGCTTGGGCAGGCGAGTGATACGGTCGGATAGCGTATAGCCTTTGCAGAAAGGATAGGACTGTAGTGGCATCAGGCTCAACAGGGGAAAGAAAAAAAAATAAAGGATAAAGCAGACTGCTGAAGTGCATCCATGAAATAAATATTTCTTTTCGTAAACAAAAGGTCTGTTGTTGACGAGAGATAGGCATTCTGGCATTTTGATGATCTCCATTCTAATTACTACACAGCCACGCCGACAAGGAGAGGCGTCTCTGTTGTGAGCGGAGGCAGCCCATTCTCTTTCATGTCAAATGTCTAGTGCACAGTGAAGAGGACTCTGGGAGGAACAGCTTTATGCATTCTGATTAGCGTTTGTACTGTACGTCTTACCTTCAGTTCACCTCAAAACTTTCTCAAAGCTCTCTCACACACACACACACACGCACGCACACACGTACGTGCGCACGCCCGCGTTCACACCCAGACACACGCGCACACACACACAAACTTCACCAGAGTCCTGCAGAGGAAAAATCCTGTTTTAAACATGAGGGTTTCTTTTATTTTTTTGAGAGTGTGTTGCCTGTGTTTTGCTCTAAGCTATAATTAAATTCCTAATTAGAGGTCCCTCTTGCAGGAATACATGAGGATGGAATTCAATTTACAGCCCCGACTCATTTCGAAGGCATGCTGCGGTTCCTCCAGGATCCAGGAAAGGGACCGAGGGGGCGGAGGACGCAGCGGAGGAGGTGAGCGGGCGACGCCAGAGGCGACCACCGGCAGCCCCGCTCAGACTGCCGTGTCGGCGCCGCCGCTCCCCGGCATTCAGCCGTGTCTGTTACGTCTTAATGAAGGGCTCCGTGGAAGGTGGCGAGCCCTCGGCACCCCCCCGGCCGCCCCCCCCCCCCCCCCCCGCCAGCCGACCGCGTGGGAGGGGTCAGGCACCAAACGTAACGCACGCACACACACACACACACATACACATACACACACAAGCACACACACACGCACACACACACAAACACACACACACACAAACGAGGGAATCCATCAAGAGATTTCTCCGGTGCCCTCTCCGCCTCTCCTGGCGGTGGCCTCTGCTGGAGATGGGATGCCCTGGGCGGTGCTGCCTGCCTGCATTGTGCCGCATAAGTGGTGTGGGTCCGGGAAGGACCGGGACCCGCTTTGTGAAAAGTCGCCGTGGGTTCCGACAATAAGTGGACACAAAACACGTTGGAGACAACCATCGCTGGGGAGCAGGCGCCGGTAACGAGTGTCTCTTCATGTGACTCTGCCTACATCTTCGCTGGGCATCCTCACCAACGGAAATTCATCATGCCGCAAATCTCTGTCTCCACTCCTCCACGCAGTATCTGCAGCCCCATCCACGAAAAAAAAACACGTGTCTTTCCCCCCACACCCGGACCTGACAATGCCAACTCATTGAAGTGGGTAATAGGAATCCTATCTATCTAGAAAAGTCTGCGGTGGTCGCTTGTCATGCCTGCCCTCTTCCCCTGCGCCTGCCTGCCTGCCTGCCTGCCTGCCTGCCTGCCTGCCTGCCTGCCTGCCTGCCTGCCTGCCTGCCTGCCTGCCTGCCTACCCGTCTGAGGGCTGGCCTCCTCCAGGAGCCACTGGGACCGGCAGAGAGCCGCGGAGCTCCCAGGCTCTGCTGTGCACACCGTTGACTCTGCCGCAGCCTCTTTGATGTGGCAGCGACGCGTCGGCTGCACACGCCTCCTTGCAATATTGAAACGTGATCCAATGGCGACAGGTGAGACGGAGGAGCCGCTGGGAACTCATTGAGCAGTATTTTACATAGGCTTTTTCTTTGCCCTGTGAAATATGCAGAGAGTCTGTGCCGGTGTTCGTGAGTGCGTGTGTGTGTGTGTGTGTGTGTGTGTGTGTGTGTGTGTGTGTGTGTGTGTGTGTGTGTGTGTGTGTGTGTCGGTGCAAGTGTGTTTGACGTTGCATGGACCATGTGCGAGTCAGCGTGCGGGGGAGGAAGTGAGGGGGCGAGAGAGAGAGAGCCAGAGAGAGAGACAGAGAGAGAGAAACAAAGAGAGAGAGAGAGGGAGAGAGAAACAGAGAGAGCGGTGAGCACAGCGCTACCTCCAACTGTTCTTTTGACCTCGTTTTCTGTGGGAAAAGTTCGGAGGAAAAAAAAACGTTCATTTCAAGCTGAATCATTCCACCAGAGTACCGCCGGCGAGCCGGAGGTCAGCTCCCCGGGGAGCCCGTGGGCACAGAGGCAACCTGACAAACGTAGCCGTGGTCCGACCTTCCCGGCCACAGCAGAGCTCTGCCGCTCCGGACGTGAAGGGGCTGAGGTGTCCGGGGAGGAGGCCGGCCCGACAGCCCGGGAGCTGCCGCCGGGAGCTAGGCGATGAGGAGGACGATGATGAGGACGATCGCGCAGTCAGATCAGCTCTGCGGAAGCGAGGTTTTAGAAGCTTTAGCGCGTACGCGGCGCATGTAATCCCAGGGCCCCGGGGTAGAGGCAGACGCCAGTGGGATTCTGCGCGGCGCTGCCTCGTCGATCTGGGCTGAGCCGCAGACTGCCGAGCGGTCACGCCGGAATAACGGCGCTACTGGCCGTCTGCCTCTCCCTCGCTCCACGCTGAGCACAGGATAAATGAAAGGCTCGCTGTTTTTCCTTTTCCAAGAGATTTCGTTTCATTATTACCGAGGTACCGAACGTGCGCGTGAGGTATCTGAAAGGGTGCCTCGTCAATCCAAAGCGCTGCCTTAGCTTAGTCTGCCGAGCCAATTCTATTTGTATGTCTGCAATGACAGATCTGCTGTTGTTTGCTCTACGGTGTGTGTGTGTGTCTGCGTGTACATCTTGTAAGCACACACAAACCAGTGTTAGGAGAGAGTGGGGATCAACCTTGATCTGTTTTTTTGGGCCGTAATCCATATTCGCAGGCGTCCTGGAACAACCTCGTGTTTTGCTTTTTTATAGTTCACACAAGCTGTCTCGATGTAGGCCGTACCACTTGTAGAAAACAAGGAAACGAAGGGAAGGTGCCGGTTGAAGTTTACCGCATTCTCTTCCTCTCCTTGTGTCTCCTCCGTGCTTCTGAGCTTTCCCCTCCCCTCGTTTCTATCTCCCAGAGGGAGGTTGAAAAAATCAGGCATCCACAGTGCTGCAATGTGCCTGACAGAAACAGAAGAAGAGGGAGACAAAAGGGTCTATCTCGCGTTCGTACCACCGGTCCGTGTCTAATTTTGAACACAAGCAAGACATCTTTTTCGCTTCTGAGTTCGTTACTGACTGACTTTTCCCGTCGTTCCTCGCTGCTGCGTGCCACACGTGGATCTGAGGTGGCGTCAGGCCGCTAAGCAAGGCAGAGGCTCCTGTGTCACCGAGCATTTAAGTCGAGTGCAACACGATGCACGTCAGATAACCGACTGCTCTACGTGGCATAGAAAAGAATAATACTTTTGGTAGCTACAGGTGGCTACGTAGTCTCTATCGACAGGGGAACCACTTTAGGGAATTAAGAGCACTAGCCACCTTCTGACAGAACAAGAATGGGCTTTGAATGGAGCTAATTGGCCTTGCAGACGGCAGTCATTAGAAGCACGTTGTGTAAAGCCCTAGTTGGTTCAGAGAATCGGACGTGTGACTTCCTGTGCGGGGCATTCATTCCAAGGTGGTTTGATTTGATGAGGCTGATTAACCATTGTGCGGAGACGATAATGCTGTTTTCGGACGCATCACCTTGCCCCCGGAATTAAATGCATTCTACGTTTCTTAAACTTTGATTAACTTTCCTTTTTCGGAGTGACTAGCCACTTCAGAAGCACGCAATCATCGCGGAAGTGGCAATTGCACTAACTCATGATTTATGCAATTCATCACATGCATTAGGCAGTGAGAGAAAATGAGGCCGCTTTCAGCGGCGAACGAGTCTCGTGAGAATGAGAGAAAGCGAGTGATAGGGCGAGGATGCACGTTTGGAGGGCCGACTCGTCGTTGTTCATTGATCACTATTGGCTATAGCATACTCATGTTCCCTGCCCTGTCTCTGCAGCACGCACGTTCCAGAGAGACAGAATGAGGAGAAACTGGGTTGTGCATAAATATGCGTGTACAAACCGCCAAATGAAATCAGATAATCAGATTAGAAGCTACATCTAATCAGAATCTAATCAAAAGATAAATCTCAATTCAAAATATATATATATATACATACATACATATACAGTATATACATTATATAGTTAATCCAAAACAAAAGTGTCAGGTATCAAATATCCATCTGACATACGCCACAATGGTGTTTTTCATTGTTCTTTGTGAACTGCCACGAATGTCTGCATTTGCTGTCATGTTTCCACTCCACGATATATATATATAAAAGGGGAATTACATCGAAGGGAAATACTGCTGACGACGTCCATTACTTTGAAGCCCCATAATCAGTCAACCACTGCAAGTCAGCACGGCCTGGCAGCAGCACGGGGCCGTTCATTGAGATTCCAGGGGTTATGCGTCTTATGTAAAGGAGCTGTCGACCACCGCCCCCACCCACCCACCCACACACACACACACACACACACACACACACACACACACACACCTCACACACACAGGCGACAGCCCTCTTGCCGACCCGTCACCTGTCTTCCCCCACTGGTAGTCTGTGTGTGTTGCGCCTGGCTTTGGGGGGGTGGAGGCCTTGTGCTTGTCATGTGTCTGTCCATTAGCAGCAGTCTAAACACAGAGGGAGACGCTTTGCCTCTCGACTCACATGGCAGATTGATGGGCTCCTCTCTGTGTCTGAATAGCATTTACCACTGGGTTTTGAAGGGTGTATGTTTGTGGGTTTGTGTGCATGTGATGGGCGGGTGGGAAAGAGGGGGGGGGGGGTTAATGATATCTAGGTCACTGTTTTTTTATGAGATCTAAAGATATGAGCCAACCCAACACCAGCTAGCGACACAAACAGGCACACACACACACACACACACACACACAAACACACACACACACACAAACACACAAACACACACACAGGCCCACACATAAAAACACACACACACACACACACACACGCACACACACACACAAACAAAAGCAAGAACAACTACATTCAGAAGCCTGCAGAGCAACTAAGCCCCTGGATAAGATTCTTAAAACTGGGTCATCTGGAAGCCTTCACAGTGCAGTCTTTTCCCCCTCGACAACAAGTAATTATCCTAATCTCCATCTTCTAGACTTTGAGATGCTGGTGTAGATGATGAACAGTATACTATCAGGAACTGTTGCAGATGCCTGGATGATTACATTATGGAAACTCATGGTGGCCATTTGCAATGTACACCCATACAGCAGAGCAGTGCTTAAAGGACAAGTACTGCCTTATGCAAGTAGAGTTCAATTTGGGGAAATCCATTCAGTAAATTTCTCTCACACACTACAGTCAACGAACAAAGTTGTCGTATTTTAATCCAATTTAGGTAGCATCTGGCTAATCTTCTTCCTTCTCAGAAATATTCAGTCATCTCAGTGATTCCTCTTTCCCTCAAAAGCAGGCAGACAAAGATGTGGGAATAACCGTTATTTTATAATAGGGCCCAGGCTTTGACTGGTGTTGTGTCTATTTGTTTGGGCAGACACCTGCTTTCTAAAATTATAATGATTTTTTTTTATCAGGCACCAATCAGAGCACATCCTTTGGAATCACATTATGCAGATATCACTCTAAATTTCGAGGCGCAATTTATGATCGGAACCCATCGAGTGTTGCATTATTAGGTTGCCGTTCTGACTTATTCCCATTGATGTCGCAGATGAATCTAAATGATGCCTTTCATTTCACGGGCTGTTTGGAATGAAACGTGTTATTGCTCTTTAATTGAGATGTCCACCCACCCCCCTCCCCCTCGGCCCCGAACGTTCCCTACCCCGGCGACATTTACCGCGTGCTGCGCTATGAAAAGAGAATTTACATTTCAAACAGCGGTAAAACCATCCACCAGGGACACTTTCTTTTCAAGCCGCAGCGTATTTATTCTCCCTCTGTTGTTTGTTTATGCATTGTGTTGGTGCGTCGTGATGATTTGATTTGAAAATGAAAGTGTCAGGAATAGTTATGCTAATGGGGCGGCTGGCAAGGAGGCGAGCCATTAGGGGTTGGTGGAGATCTTAGGGGCTTGTCTCACGGTTCACACTGCGCTGATGCAACATGTGTTGGAAGAGAGTGCACTGACTCTGGATTTCATTAGCAACTTCTAACTGGACTGGCACACAACTCATATTTTAGAGTACCCTTTCAGATCCCATTGGTCAAGGAATCAATGGCGTTATGTCGGGGGCGAATCTGTTTTGAGCCGTTTTAAACCGTATGAGCAAATTCAAATCTATAAGTTGCCTCATTTCGAATTCCATTGACATTAAAATAACATAACAGGTTTGAGTTCAAACAATGAATATTCCTTATGGTAATCAAAAACATTTATAAACAAATATTGCTCAACATCATGGCATACTGCATATTCTTCCACAGCAGAGATCGCATAGCATTCACTATTTCCTAATCTCCTTTAGGGACACCCACCCCCCAGCCCAAGCCCCCTCCCCCCCTCGAACTATCAACTCAACTGGCCTTCATAAATAATTAAAGATTTAATCTGTGATATTTTCAAAGGTCAGACACAACAAAGTGAGAGGAAGAGATAGAGAGAGACAGAGAGAGAAAGAGAAATAGAAAGAGAGAGAG
>JAVQJS010135533.1:0-13949 GCA_036024795.1 Galaxias rostratus | reverse complement strand
AATTCCGACAATGTTGTGTGTTATAAGACATGTCTCTTTATTAGATCTGTCCTATTTTAAGTCCGTTGGTAATAATTGATATCTTGCTGATGCTAAGATGCATCAGTGAGCTTTGATTTCTATCTCCACAATCTAATTGCCAGGCTTTGGTCACACAAGCAAAAGGACACAATTCACATCCCTCTCAACACAGGGCTGTGCAGATAAAGGGCCATTCTATTATTAGAGGGAGCCCACATTAAAACACAGCGGCAGATTTTTCTATTTCTCTTCAGTAAGGTCTGCCTCTCTTGCCTCGTGTGTAAGACTTGTAGAACCTTTTTAACTTTTGTTTTGTACATATTCCGTCCAACGTTTTTCACTGCCGAAATTGCATGTTTCATGTATTCATATCTCACTGGAAAAGTTACATTTACGTAATTGTTTCATAAATATATGTACATGTGTGTGTGTGTGTGTATATATATATATATATATATATATATATATGTACTGACTGAGTGCTTGGTGAGGTACGAGGGTCCTCATGTCCTCATACATAAATTTTCTGTTCTCTAGGCATTCTCTTCCATCTTTGATGCAGAGGAATTTTCTCCCCCAAAGCAGAGGTATTCCTAAAGAGTAAAATCAAGACATAAAAAGACAAAAAAACTATGCATGTACAGCATGGTAACGTTTTTCAAAAAGAAAACCTCGGGTACATCAAAATTGCACACAACAAAAAGACAACACTACTACCAAGCATAATGCAGATAAAAGCAGAGCCTCATGCATATTCCCCAAAGACCTTCTCAGCGTTTGCTTAGCGAAAGAGAGAGAAGCGGGGGAGGGGGTCGACAATTACTGTGCCGTGAAATGAATAAAAAGGTATGTTCAGTTATCTTGGGCCTTTGAAGATGGGCTGCCAGAGTAAGCAAATCTAATTCAGCAGCAAGGGCTTTCCACAGCTGAGGAGTCTATGAGAAAAAGCCCCGTCTCCCAGAGTGCAGAGATTAGCAGGTAGTTGCTGCCAGTTCTCCTTCCTCTAAGAAGATGTGGGGATGTGCAGGGCTGGACCAGACCACTGGCAGGGCACCTTAGAGGGAACGCTGCCTGGCGGCTCTGCAGCAGCACGGCAGGAGCTCTCTATGGGCTGCCAACTGAGATGAAACACTCGGGAAAAGTTGAGATCAGGACTCAGAGAGCAGACAGGAAGACAAACATGCATAGCCCTTAGAATCACCTCCAGATACAATTTGTAATTTAGAAGCGTGCACGGAAAGCTCCAACGCACAAGCGTTTAAGTGTGGGTAGCCTTCTCAAACACGCCCCCACACACAGACATTTACACGCACACCTAAGGTGGATTGAGCTGTCCGTTTCACTGTGCCATGTCGAGGCGTGATGTACTTATGGTGATGTGTGAGGGCCGGTGTCTCTGTGGTAGCAGCGCACTCTGGTTCACCCCCTTTAGATACATGGAGCTCAGTGCATGGGGCGTGAGCCCAGGGAGGGTCTGCCCTCTTTAATCAATGAGCACAATGAAACAGGGAATAAGTCACACTGATATTCAATAAAGCGTACTGTACCAGAGGGAGGGGGACTGGAAAGTCTCAGAGCCAGTGTGTGTGTCTGTGTGTGTCTGTGTGTGTGTGTGTGTGTGTGTGTGTGTGTGTGTGTGCGTGTGCGCGCGCGCGTGTGTTCTTTTCGCAGGACGGCCAGGCAGCCCATCCGTCTGGGACCGTGGTGACAGAGAAGCAGCAGATCCTGGAACACAACCTCCAGGACATCAGGAAGAGGGTGCAGGTGGGTTGCCGTCATCCATGTTGTTTTCGGTAGCTTTTCAATGCCTCGACGTTCTATATGTGTGCGTGTCAGGTACAGATCTTGGCACCATGTGATTTTGGATGGTTTGATGTTGTCTATAACCGGGCGGGACTCGTTTGACCTGATACTGTCGACAGGATATGGAACAAAAGATGAAAATGCTTGAGAACCTGCAGGATGACTTTGACTTCAATTACAAGACTCTGAAAAGCCAGGGGGGTAAGATTCCCTCTCAACCTAACCCGGATTTTTGTATTTGGTTCCCATGTAGTTTTTTTATTTTATTTATTCTCTGTCTTCTAAAATCCGCCAAACTCAAGCAAAGGAACAAACAAAGTTTCTGACTGGTCTGTTCTGTCTCTGTTAGAATTGTCCCAAGACCTGAATGGCAACAGCCAGGCGGCCGCCACCAGACAGAAGATGGCTCAGCTAGAGCAGATGCTGAGTGCCCTGGACCAGCTGAGGAGGGTGCGTTGCTCCCTGGCCGTTGCATCATTCATCATGCTGATGCCTGCCATGGCGGATTACATTAGTGCTAAGACGTGCCCCGTCTGTTTCTCTACCAGCAAATAGTGACAGAGATGGGAGGCCTGCTGTCGGCCATGGACTTTGTCCAGAAGAACTTGACAGACGAGGAACTGGCCGACTGGAAGAGGAGACAGCAGATTGGCAGCATCGGCGGACCGCCCAACATCTGCCTGGACCGTCTGGAGACATGGTAACCCCACCCCGACCCCACCTGCCCATCCCCGCCTCTGTCTTCTATCTAAACAGTCTATCCATATTGCATACAACCAACTCGTGGTTCTTTAAAGCGCCCGGCTACAGAGATTCTGTCCCTGGCAGCCGTATGTTATGTACCGACTGCTGCCGTCGGGATCAAGGAGGTGACAGCCTGAACCTGTGTGCAGGATCACGTCCCTGGCCGAGTCCCAGCTCCAGATCCGCCAGCAGATCAAGAAGCTGGAGGAGCTGCAGCAGAAGGTGTCCTACAAGGGGGACCCCATCATTCAACATCGGCCGGCCCTGGAGGAGAAGATTGTGGACCTGTTCAGGAACCTCATGAAGAGGTGGGCTCCGAGACTCCCAATCGACCCTTTTACTTCTTCAAGGTGGCCGTTTGGGTTTTAAGGGTTTGGTGATATTTCGGCCATTTATGTTTGCAGTGCTTTTGTGGTGGAGAGGCAGCCTTGCATGCCAATGCATCCAGACAGGCCGCTGGTCATCAAGACAGGGGTGCAATTCACCAACAAAGTCCGGTAAGATTAGTCACAGGGAAGATTTCCAATTTCATCATCCCCACCATCAGGTTTACCACTGGTGTGGATAATAACCCAGAATGTTATACAGGACGCGTTGTCCTGCGTTCATATTCTGAAATCATGCTTTTGGTTTTCTTTCCCTCTCTTTTTTTAGGTTACTGGTGAAGTTTCCGGAGCTTAACTACCAACTGAAAATCAAAGTCTGTATTGACAAGTGAGTACTTCCCCTATTGCATCAGTCTGAGACCAAACGTCACCACCTCGGCAGTATATGACTCTCACGTTCTCTCCCCCCAATCCCCCCCCCCCTCTCCCTCTAGGGAATCTGGGGACGTGGCCGCCATTCGGGGGTGAGTGGTCTCTCATGAAGCCCCTCCTCTTGCATTCTCTATCCTCTGCTGTAGGGGCCTGGAGTTTAACTCTCACTGGCCCCCCTCTTGTTCCCCGACTGTTACAGGTCCCGAAAGTTCAACATCCTGGGCACCAACACCAAGGTCATGAACATGGAGGAGTCCAACAACGGCAGTTTGTCCGCCGAGTTCAAGCACCTGGTGAGTGAGTCTGTGAGTCTGTGAGTCTGTGAGTGTGTGAGTGTGTGAGTGAGTGAGAGAGATGTCATGTGGCATGGCATGGCGACCCAAGACGTTACCACGTGATGACGTGCCGATAAGCCCTTCCTGTTTGTTTCAGACGCTGAGAGAGCAGAGGTGTGGGAATGGTGGCCGGACCAACAGCGATGTAAGCTTAAAACCCCCTCTCCCAACACTGCTGCACCCGCTGTATTCCAACTTTAGCCTGTCTCTTTAACGACCACATTTGAGAAGCAAAGCTCGCAATGGTTTTCACGTCGGGCAGCGATTGGAGATGTGTGATGTGTGTCCTCTGATGTGTGCCCTCTCCAGGCCTCACTCATCGTCACAGAGGAGCTCCACCTCATCACCTTTGAGACGGAGGTCTACCACCAAGGCCTGAGGATCGACCTGGAGGTGAGCCTTGCCCTCGTGGGCATTGTAAACGCATGCACTCGCAAACGGGAAATGAGAGGTTTTTATGCGTCCTTCTATGTTTTGCCGTGGGGAACTTCTCCATAATGGGATGGACGTGGCATTTTGAAAAGCACGCCGCGCAGCCACCGCACGCCGACAGCCAGTAAACACATGAGTCACTGTTGAACTTCCAACGGTTTCCCGTGTCTGGCCTATCTCAGCCTCTCTTCCTGAGGCCTGGAGCTACTTGATAACCCCCCCTCCCCAACGCCCACTCCTTAGAACTTGTATGGGGGAGGGGGGGGGGGGGTCTTTAATCAGCCTCGTGCACTCAGGCCGTGTCCCACCTACATGCTTCAGTGATCGACCCCCCTCCACAGTGTTGCAGAGGGACTCATTTGTTGATTAAGACACTCCCGCGCATCTAAATGCCATGTTGGCAGCATTAACGCTGCAGTGAGGCAACACATTAGCCAAGGCAATTAGCACCTTGATATGGAAATGATCACGAATCACTCTCAAGTGTGTTCCCCTCCAGGGTATGCCTCGCAAGTCACAATGCGTGTTTGTGTGGAGAGGTATTTGTATTGTAGCTGGACCGTGACTTAATTGGGGGTTACAATGCAGCAATATTGGATTCCTCTCGAGTCCACACAAAGCTTTCTGAGAAATGAGCTTGATTGCAATGCCCCGCCAGTTGTTTGTATTTTGTTATTTGTATTTCTCAGACTGAAACGGCAGAAATTAAGGGGCAATAAAATTTCAAATTACATATTTTGAAACTGTGAAGACACAGCCTTGTATTCTTGCTGCGGAAATGGAAATTTAACAGCTTTGTTTTTTAGATCGCTTTCAACCACTTTCTTAAAATGACTAATGGCTGCGTAAGTTTGCTGGTGTTATAAAACCTGTTTCTACTCCATATTGTCAGCCTAGCTTTTGTATAGACCTACATCCATGCTTTGAATTCTCTACCACATAGCCGTCTAAACCTTCATCTGTTACTCTTTTATTAAACGTCTCTGTGTTGACTCTAGACTCACTCCCTGCCAGTGGTGGTCATCTCCAACATCTGCCAAATGCCCAACGCTTGGGCCTCCATCCTCTGGTACAACATGCTCACCAACCACCCCAAGGTAAGAAGAGGGAGCCCCCTGGTGTCTCCCGTCACCACTGCGGCCACCTTTTGCGTCCGAGCACAGCCACACAGTGTGCCTCACCACCCCCCCCCCCCCTTTGCTGCAGAACGTGAACTTCTTCACCAAGCCTCCTGTGGGGACCTGGGACCAGGTGGCCGAGGTGCTGAGCTGGCAGTTCTCCTCCACCACCAAGCGAGGCCTGACCATCGAGCAGCTCACCACGCTGGCTGAGAAGCTGCTAGGTGAGGCGCGGGTTAATGTCTGACCACCTGGCCTCGTGACCTGGTCGTGTCCCATTGTCTGGGCGAGGCAGTATGATTAACTGTCTTCTCTCTTGTACCCTTAGGGCCTTGTGTGAACTACTCCGGTTGCCAGATCACCTGGGCCAAGTTCTGTAAGGTGAGGCTGTCCGCTAACCGTTACCGGGGGTCTCTCCGCGTGTGAGCTTTCCGTGGCCCGTTACCTTTCACTGACAAGTTCCCTTTTTCCTCTCGCTCATCACCTTTCAGGAGAACATGGCTGGCAAAGGCTTCTCCTTCTGGGTGTGGCTGGACAACATCATCGACTTGGTCAAGAAGTACATCCTGGCTCTGTGGAACGAAGGGTGAGCGGTCGTCCTCGGTTTACAGCCTCCAGTTTGGGGTTCATTTTTGCACTGGGTTCATGACATTCATGAGTTCATTTAACAGCCACTTAACCGCTACGAGGGCAGAGGGCGTCGGTAGACCACGATCACTTGCTCCCATAAACGGGTTTGTGTGGGCCGGTAACAAGGCGTGGACATTTGAGTTTTGAATTCTCTGTGTGTGTGCGCGTGGTTGCAGGTATATCATGGGCTTCATCAGTAAGGAGAGGGAGCGGGCCATCCTGAGCCCCAAGCCGCCCGGCACCTTCCTGCTGCGCTTCAGCGAGAGCAGCAAGGAGGGAGGCATCACCTTCACCTGGGTGGAGAAGGACATCAGCGGTGAGGAACCCCCCCCCCCCCCCCGCTTGCTATCACAGCTCAGCAATGTGCGTGCGTGCGTGCGTCTGTTGGTTATTTCAGTTGGTTTACATCGCGTCTGCTTGTGTGCAGGAAAGACACAGATCCAGTCGGTAGAGCCCTACACCAAGCAGCAGCTCAACAACATGTCCTTCGCCGAGATCATCATGGGCTACAAGATCATGGACGCCACTAACATCCTGGTCTCGCCCCTGGTCTACCTCTACCCCGAGATCCCCAAGGAGGAGGCGTTCGGGAAGTACTGCCGGCCGGAAGCGGCCCCGGAGCCCGAAGTAGGAGACGCCATAGGATGTAAGTCAGGAGCGATCGAGACCAATCGTGGGTGGGGTGGTGGGGATTGCGTCTGCCATTTGTGCTGCTTCTTATAGGCTAGGTCGTTGATAACCTCCAGAATTTGTGCTTCCTCCAGCAGTCATCCAGCCATACCTGAAGACCAAGTTCATCTGCGTGACTCCGTGAGTATTCTGTTCAACTTCCAAGTGTTTTCCAAGTGTTTCTGCTATGATTTAAGTTCTCCTCAATCGTTGCGTTGAGTCGACCCACCCACTTAATGGCAGGTTTTGTCAGTGACTGTTAGCGGGTAAGGACAGAGCAGCAGCCTCATGACGGGCCATGTTGAGCAGAGCACGTGATCATAACGTCCCGTTCCCTCCCAAACGGACTCTGGCTGGTTCGTGCGTGACGAGCGTGGACCCCCTCAAGCTCCACCCTTAGCCCGCCCCCTTCCACTCCTTCCTCCAGTAGTGCCTCAGAGTGTATCAGTTTCACCCAGCGTCTACCCCAGGGAGCTAGAACAGCCAGTGCATGCAGCCCCCATCCCCCAGTACTAGAACCATGTACGCGTCGCAGTGAAGACAACAAAGAGAGTGTAACCAGCCTAGAGGAGGAAGTGGGCCCCACGAGGCGAGATGAGCCCCCCTCTTATACCAACCAGTTGCGGTACTTGGGGGGGAGGGTGTTGATGGTGGTGGTGTTGGAGCCTTGCAAGGTTTGCTCAGTGAGAACTTGACCTTTCTCCGTAGGTGTCCCTCCGTGTTCATGGACTTCCCGGACAGCGAGCTGCTCGGGAACGCTTTCGCTGGGTAGGCCACGACGGGGGGAGGTGGCATGTAGGGCTCAAAAGCGTGTGTGTGTGTGTGTGCGCGTGTGTGTTTTCCCTCTGTTTGTGTGTTTGCCAGGGCAGATGGGGGGCAGGGCTGCCTGGTACAGCCTCCCCTCCCTGCCCTAAGTAGACACCCCCACCCTCATTTATTTTTCAACTCACAGTTCCTCTCCCCGGTTCTAACCCAAACGAATCCGTCAGACATTTCACAGCTGATTTTTCATCTTCTCGGGCCTGCCTATGACTTGCACCGTTCCCCTTGGTATCATCAGAGGAAATCGAGTTCAGAGGGACACTACGTAGGAGTCTTTAACATCATTCATTCCAACAATAAAAAGTCCAGCACTGTTGCAAAATGACTGCACAGGCTTTTTGCGTAAGGGACCACTTTGGTTCCTTAGTCAGTGGACTGCATGTGGGTGTGCCACCATGTGGGTTTAAACGGGCTTGATTGGTGAACTACAGTTGGGATTAAGGGCCGTGCCAGTTGGGTGGCCTTCAGTGAGGTTGACTTCAGATAGATTCCTTGACATTGCCCCCAAGATGTTTCTAAAAACAAACCCCCCTGACAGGTCACCGTGAATATATTGATTACTCTTGACACATCCTAACCTATTACCTTTTCAGAGATCGGCCAACTTTTCTCTTCCGGGGTTACAACGCAAGTATGGAAAGTATGTAAAAACTTTGGATTTGGGCTCTTTCCAGGCCTGAAAAAAATTAAGGAGATCTCAATACCCTCTGGGCGGTCTGGAATTAGGTTTGAAATGGGTGTAAACCGTGGTAATGGGTTGGTATTGCGTGCTCCTAGCCTTTGACATGTTTGTCAGCTAAAGTTTCTTTACTAGTGGCACGCAGTACGCCACAGGACGGAAGTGGCACCTCACAAAGGCATTCCACGTTTTATTTGGAGGGTCATTTCTAACCACTAAGCTCCTCCCACCTAACCAATTTTAAGGGTCACCTACCTGTATACGGTACCTCATTAACCCTTTAACTAACCGCTTCAGCCTTGTGTGTCAGTGTGTTTCGTGCTGTCATGCACCGAGAAGAGGTTCATGTGACGGACCTGTGACTATGTCTCTTAACTCCACCTGGTGCACGTGTTGTTTTTATCTAGTTGGGTCTCTTGTTGCCCACCTGTCCTCCTTCTTTCTCTATCCACAGGTCTGACACTTTGTCACCCCAGTATTGATATCAAACATACCACTAAGCTTACGACTGTTCACATTGACACAATGGCTGAATAGTTAAGAGTAGGTCTATGTTTATTAGTGAACTGATGCCGAAGCCTGCATTCTTAGGGTGCCTTTCTTATTGTAGCTAAATGACTCAGCTCTAAATTACTGGTGAAGGTTTGTTACACGCACGCGTAGAGCGTCTGTTAGCTTGTCTTAGAGATGTTATCATGAGCGTTAACCTCTGTACTTTGACAAACAAAATAGATTTTCTACGTGTGTGTGTGTGTGTGTGTGTGTGTATGTGTGTAGGTTTGCGTTGGTTGCTTTCATTTTTGGGATGTCTCATGTGGCTGTCCGTTCTTTTCTCTGTTCCAGCACCAACTCTGGGAACACTGCTGACCTGTTCCCCATGTCGCCCCGCACCCTGGATTCACTGATGCACAACGACACGGAGACCAACCCTGGACAGCTGGGTAGGACAGCACAGGGAAACGCACACTCCCACGCTCCTCCCGTCACCTGTTTCTCTGTCCCCATTCAACACTCACAAATAGTGAAACGTGTAAGGAATCGAATCAGTTGAATTTAAATTCTTTGGTTTTCTTTTCAGAATCCCTCACGCTGGATATGGAGTTGAGTTCTGACGTGGCTTCCCCTATGTAAAGATGTCGGATGCATATTTTCCTAGCAGTGTTAATTTTATAGTAGTGACTGTGCTTTTTTTTTCCCTCCATACGCCTCTCTCACTGGCTCAATACTTGTCAATAGATACACAAAATAAATAGTTAAGGCTGAGTGGTGACACCGCTTGTGTTGCATATGTTCCCTATCGTCAAAAGAAAAGCTCACGCTTAGATCACTCGTTGAACAGTTTGGAATAGTGATTGATACTGAAATAATGATGTTCTCGCAGTTGTCAGGAACTAGGGTAAGCAATACATCACCATTCTTGTGGTTTCAGCAAAAAAAGTGTTCTCATAAAAGTTTATTTTTTAAAAAGGAAAATTTATATTATGGATTTTTTTAACTTTTATGATCAATTCATGATTTTTGTTATTATTTTAATAAGTGGCTAATGGTTATCAATAAGCTGTGAAGCTTTTGAATTATGTTGTTTTGCCAGTTCTCTGCTCTCGGCACTAATCATGTTTTTATGTAAATGTCTGTGTGTCTGGTTTTCTCTCCTGCAGAAACTGTTCTAAAATACTGCAATCTAATGGTTTCCTCCACCCCTAAATGTGTCTCTCAGCAACTATTTCCTCACATTTATTAAGACAAAAACAACAAAGTGACAGGGAATTTTGTATAATTTTAATCACAAAGGTCATAGCTGGCGTTTTTAAAGTGTATAAAATGCATGGATAAATATAGTATATTTCCTTGGGCTTGTTTTCGTCTTCTGTATACGTAGCCTGTTTGGTAAAAATTCTAATGTTCAAGGATTGGAGGAACACGTTCAGTAGGGTTGTGTTGACTTTAGGTTGCCAGGCCATTCTCCCTGAGATTTACAGAGTTGTGGATTACACTTGATGGGTAATTGGAGTAAATATGGTGTTATAGTATGTGATCTCAAATTTGATCCTTGAAGCACTTACAATACTGTATGAATCACTGCTTTAGGCAGACACTTTGTTGCTTGTATCACTTGTTATTCTGTGATTATAGGTTTGCTAACTAAAACTAGTATGTAAGCTTGCCCTCTGTACAAAAAAAAAGCTTCCTGTAAATTTTGCTTCACTCATGATTTTCAGTCCAGGTAATACAAATAAATATATTATCACTTACAATGGTTGTTGTTTTTTTCAAGGTTTTCATGTTTAACATGATGGCACAGATGACATGTTCTGGTGTGCAACATTAGACAAGATGACCTATGTATACAGTTTTCAGACCCTTTGCTTTACAGTTAAGCTGAGCTGCATCCTGTTTCCACTGTTGATCCTTGAGATGTTTCTACATCTTGGTTGGAGTCAACCTGTGGTAAATACAGTTGATGCGACATGATTTGTTTGAGTTACCCATTCTCGCTTTGTCATTATGGGCTATTCAATCAGGAATGAGAAAAAAAAAGAAGAAATTTTGATCATGTTTTGCTGTAATATATAGTAAGTGGTGAAGTGATTATTGTGTGGCCAGCTGGTAAAGGTAAAAAAAATAGGGTTACAGCTCTGAACATTTCAGAACCTCTCCCTTGCAATGAGATACAACTTTCATATGCTTGGACCCATTACAAATAATTCCTTCATTCCTTCAAAAGTCCTTCATTCTACTCAAATTTTATATCCAAAACCATGAAATACAAATGACATCATAGATTCAGAATATCACATTTTGACTCAACACTAACTGTATTAAATATCTAATTGATTTCTAGAGTCCATAGCGCATTCAAATGGGTTTGTGTAATCACTGCTAAACATTCATCGTGTGAGTTCACACTGGTTCCTTAAATCCATGTTAAAAAAATAGATACAAATTCGAAGACTAATATCATGATGCAATTACAATTTCATAACTCTAGAAAACATTTTTGAGTTTAGTCGTTTTTAATTGGATTTGACACAGACATTTTAATTTTTGAAACAGAAATAACTTACAACTAAATTACACCAAAATCGCCTTATATCATCCTCAGATGACCTACTTTCAAAACAAAACAAGCTTGTTGATACATTAGAAACTGAGCTCCCAGTGTATACAAATATATGAATGTTAAGAGAACTGTACATTTCGATTTTTAATTGCTTCACAATTGGACACAATTATTTTATACTTCCATACAATTTTTGTATGATCATTTAGATCACGATTTGAAGTATAAAATACTTACATTGAACTGTATTTTCTATGAATAGCCAAGTTTAGTAGTTTTCTGGTTATATTTGAACTAACTCCACAGAAACCTTTAAACCAAATTAAACCAAAATCGTTGTTTATCATACTCATATTGTCTACTTTACGCACACAACCAAGCATGGTGATACAGTCTGAGATATGTCATGCAATACACGACTGAGCTCACACTGCACCAAAATGCACCTTTTCAACCTACTAAGCAGTAGTTGCAAATTTGATCATGATAACGCATATTTATTTTTAACCCGTTAATGCTATTTGTTTCAATGCCACAAGTAGTCTATTTCCCCCCACATGACAAATCCACCCTCATCTGGCAGTGGGCGGGAATCTTCTTGCAACCCTGAATGAGAGTCTTTTTAGGCAACCTCTCTCAAACATTGTCACACTCTTTCATTGCAATTATTAAAACATACGTAACAAGTAGCAAGCAGCTTCAAAGTGACTTTTTTGTACGGAATTCCAACAATAGCATGTCCATGTGAAATCTGAAGCCTTAAGTGATGATTATGGGACAAGGTGTCAAATAAACATTGTGATGTAGATATTTGTCATACCACACAAAGAGAGGTTGATACTTGCATACTAGTTGGATTACAAAATGTGTTTTGGAACTGAGGGTTAGTCCGTGAAAGGCGAACATCTTAGTACTTGAAGAAACATGATGTAATGTAGCATCGGACGTACCTCCCAACATGTCCGTGAGTAACTATTTTTATAGTTGTGGACAGCGCCCTTAATGTTTCCTTGTTATCATGTTTATGATTCCTTGTTGTTTTTATCATGTTTATGTCAAGAGTTATAAAGTGCTGTAAACGCAGATATTCGCTTGTACTTTTGTTAAATGAGACACTGTGACTGTGTCTCACATCTTCATGTTGCATTTTTTAGCTGGTATGACTAAGTAAATTAATAAGTGAACAAAGATGGGTCTCTGTTAAATGGGATAAATCACAGATGCTGTCACACCCTATTATTGGGTCTACTTGCTCAAGTCAATTTGTGAGACCTATTTGAGGCATTAGAATTGAATGACAAAACCCCCCCTAAGACAGTACTTTAAAAGTCCAATTTAGCCATCTAGATGACTGGAGGTTATTTAGGTTGCTGGATGTGCAGTGTGAGTTTTACGACCATTCCTACAGGATTTGTACTATTTTCTCTTTCTTTCTTTCTTAATGTAATTTTTTCCTGTAATGTGTTTTTTGCAAAGCGGGCCATCAATATCACTGCTTGCAGTTTTTAGTGATTTTGTGATATTTGAAGTGACAAGCGATTACACATAACTAGTGTTATAGTGGGGGCTACAGAGACATACATAGTCATCTTCTCCATTGCAAAGAAAACTCAGTAAACTCAGTAAAATGGTAAGAAGGGGCACATGTCATGGTGACTACAAACTCGGCCACTCTAGCATGGTGGCCTCAGGACCTTTGTTGAGTGTCTTAAGTGTCTCCAATTAATGGGACCTGCGATGGTGAATAGATAGTTCATAGTTCATAATTGAGAATTAAATACAGGAATTAAAATAGCAGACATGGAAAAGCTACTGGCCAGAGAGCCATTTCCGACAGGCAATCAATGTATCAGGCCTTTATGATGGTTAGTAAGGCAGAAGCAACTCTTGAGAAAAAAGCATGCTATAGGCTGGCTGGGGCCGGCCAAACAGCACTTGCACGTGATAGAAAAAGATGATCTGCATGTACTGTACATCTACATGGGGTCTTCACTCCCAGGATGGTATTCATTGTGGTAATTATTATTTCAGTCTTTCAGCTCTGAAAGGATCATGTTGTACTGGCTTTTCTCTGGTCAGATGAGTTCGATGGTACATCACTACCTATTTTTCTATGAAGCTTGTCAGGGAGCCATTGTAGAGTCTCCCCTCCTCCAAGCCTATCCTGACGAGCGAACATAAACGCAGTTTCTGACCTTTCCTGTCTATTGGTGGAAACCGGAAAGCCAGTGTGACATCATCAGATGTGTGTGTGTGTGTGTGTGTGTGTGTGTGTGTGTGTGTGTGTGTGTGTGTGGTGTGTGTCTGTCTGCAGGTCAGAAATAACCTCCAGGTTGCACAGATGCTGCTGTATATTGCAATAGGTTTAGCTCAAATGAGATATAGGGCATTAAGGTTTAATTTAAGTGGTCTTGCACAGTGAATTTTTGCCTCCCTCAAATCCTTCATTCATTAAATTTTTTTGCTTGAACTTTGCTCAAGTATTTCTGTCTGTTTGTCTGTTGTCAAAATATAGTCAAACTAATCTATCAATCAATCAATCAATCAATCAATCACCCTTCCCGTTGTTGCTTCCTTGGTGTTGGGAGATAGCATGAAACAAAGGTGGAAATGAATTGCTTTAACCATTAGCAATTGCTGCCTCAACTGTTTCTAGATTCAACCGTCACCCCAATATTCCTGGCTAGTATTCAACTACTTTATGCAATTGATTAAATTTGAGTGGAGTTTGAGTAAAATGAAAGGGCCTCCTAATGTAAGGCAATTATTGTATTTGTATGTGTGTAGGTATGTCTCTCTGTGTGTGTGTGTGTGTGTGTGTGTGTGTGTGTGTGTGTGCGTGTGTGTGTACCAAAGCCCAGTACCTGTGCTGGGTAG
>JAVQJS010135523.1:0-20194 GCA_036024795.1 Galaxias rostratus | reverse complement strand
CCCCCCCCCCCCCCCCCCGCGACGCATGGAGGTGAAGAGTGTCAGTTTCGATCGGTTACATCGTGTTGGGAGCATATTTTGGGTTGTCTCTCCAAAACCAATTTTCAGTGTCACCCGCTGAACTGATTGTCACCGATTTGTGGGGCCTCCAGCTGGGCAATACAAAACTATCTAGGTTCCCAGTCAATGGGATCTAGGCTTCATTATTTGATAAGCCATGCCATTCTAATCAGTAGATGTGCGAAGTGAATGGTTGGTTAATTAGTAGTGACACAGAATGTCTGATATGAAAATAGCCCCCGCTCTACTCGGCTTCATACTTGTGTTCAACAACCCCTATGGGGAATGGACAGGCATGGCTGTGGCGAATGTTAGCTTGGCCTGGCCTGGCCTGGCCTGGGGGGACTGGTGCTGTAACTGAGCCTGGCCTGGGCTGCTCTGCCTGCAGCTGTTCCCCTCCCCTGTCCCAGACCCTGGGCTTTACCCCATGCCTGGGCTGTGTCTGGAGCAGCCCAGGCAGCTGTGCTCTCTGACTAGGCACACCTGCACTCTCTTCCCGCCGCCACCCACCAAGAGAAGACTGCAGAGGATCCGGCTGGATCAGTGCTGAGCAGGGCAGGGGGCCGTGTGCAGACAGGCGGGTAGAGAGGCTGGGGGCCCCCCGCAGCTTGGCTAGGAGGCATCCTGCAGAGCCCTGCGCTGTGCTACCAGTAACATGGTACTGCTTCCACCGCCACTTCAAATAGGGCTCACGGCGCTAATTACAACCCTGTGTCTGCCGTGTTCGCAAAAACACAATGTCCCATCATACTCCTGGTCTGAGCTGAATAAGGTCTCTGTTTCACATTGTTACAGAAACAATAATGAGCTCTTCAGATGACTCCCTGTGCCGCTTTGCATCGTGGGTATAGGAGTCACACTCCCTTCAGGCACTTTCCACCGATGTATCATGGCACCACGCTTAACCAGCCACCGAGTAAAGGTCTACCCTCAATTCAGCCTCTCACTCGTGTGCACAGTGGCTCCTAACGTCCAGTGTCTGTGGTGCTCGTTCTACGTCCTCGGGTTCTGTGCTTACGCGTGTAAATCTGGCTCGCTATCTACGCCCTCCAGCCTATGTTTCCTCCCCCCGCCCCACTCATTAGGGTGGACGCTGGAACCTGTGAACACTGGGCTGCTGCTCCTGGTGTACCACAGCAATTAAGGCCGGTGAATTATTCATGAGGACGGAGGCCCTTCCCTCGCTGATAGGCGGTGCCGAGCTAATCCGTGCGCCCAGTTTGCCTACGCGTTAATTGGAAAGATCCTTGGTCCAAAGTCATTTTGGCCCCGTTGTGCCAAGACGAGCACGCGTTGTGTCGCAGACTGCTCATCTCATCGTTTCCTGACAAATAACAAAAATTGGCAAAAACTACACGTATATATATATATATATATATATGTGTGTATTATAATATACCATAAGATTTTTGCACTCGTACTTAAAACGTAAAAGAACACTGAAGACTTTCTGTAGAGTCACACCGCATTTAGGCTTTTTGTAATCATGCTAATTAGGCCCCAAACTTCTCTTGGTCCCAGCGTGGTGCTCTCTGCCTCTGTCCATTACTGAGATTCGTGCTCAATATCTTCCTGCTTCCCTGTCTCTCCGCCTCTTCTTTCTCCTCCTCCCTGCTGCTTCCAACCGGGACCATCAGCAGGGAGGACGATCCTTCACAAAGCAAGTTCCTGTCTAAAGCAGCTCCCTGAACCACCGTAACAAACCACCCACACACACACACACACACACACACACACATACACACACACATGTCCACTAAACCTTTCCTCCGAGGTACGGCACACACCGTGTTCGGAGGCTTTGACACCGTCAGCCGCCGCCGCCGTAAGCTGTCACCGTTCAGGGGCGGCAGGCAGAGCTCTCGGTTGTTTCCCGATACCACGGGCTGTCAGAAACGCTCCGCAAACATTTGCACACGCAGAGTGCACGCGTCAACATTTCAGCATGAGTTGGCACCTCGTCTCCCACGATAGACGGCATAAACAAAGATGCCGGGTTTTGCGAACCAGCCCCCCAACCCCTCCCCCCCATCCGATCCGCTGAAGTCGAAAAGCCTGCTGACAAGATGAGTCCTGGTAAAAAGGGGAGGATTTGATGGCGAGGTGAATCTCCCTGAGAGGGAGGGACTGCTTTACCAGTTGCCGGGAGTTTAAGCTGCTGTTGCTCTGCAGCCACCTTTAGCTGATGTCTGCCGGTTCCTTTCGGAGGTAGCTTCCAAATAAACCGTTTGAAGTATACGAGGCCGGGGCAAATCGAACGCATATAGAATCCAATGTGGAGTTGTTTGAGTGACTCATGTAGGCCAGTGACGTAAGCGGTAGACAGGCCCAAAACTAAGGCATCGACTGAATTGTTATGTAATTACAGTGTATGACTTTTCTCTCTCGCGCAAATATACACATTATTAACTGGAGTACCCATTATAGCGTGACATATGGTGTACATTTAGATGAAAGCGGTGTCAAAAGCAGACACTTTGACACACTTTGATACGCACGCTGTAGCTGTTACATGCCTAAAATACGGTCTCTCTCTCTCTCTCTCTCTCTCTGTCTCACTCTCGGCAGCTTTAATACGACGAGTTAAACTAACAAGAGCAGAAGAAATTCCCTTCCTCTTGGCCGAGATCAGTCGTTCCCAATTTCCATAAATCACTCTCCACTTTTTCTGCGTCCAAAAACAGGATGAGACCAATTAGACAAGATGAAAGCCTCCAGATAGGCAGCCTTGTTAGCCCGCAAAAACGCAAATTCCGTTCCTCCGCCACGAGTCCCGGCAGACGGCGCGGGACCGGGTGACTGCTACATCTTCTCATCTCCCCCGCCAACTTCATTTACAAACATCTGACAACTTCGTCTCCGCTCAGCAAAACGACGGGCGGAATATTAATACGGGGCAAAAGAAAAATAAGAAGGAAATCGAAGGGGATGGGTTGAACTTCCCCGATACAAAATATTCCCTACTCAACAGAGGCCGTAAAGACATTACACAGTCTAAAAAAATAATGGGAATTATGCTCTACTTCCAGCTTCCAGCTTCAAAGTTCTTGAGTGGCGTTAATGGTCGGTGGGTTCTCTACTTGTTACAGGATTAAACTCAGCATAGTCAACGGAGAGAATGCCAAGCGAGGACTACAAAGAAAAAACCTGACAAACGCCACAGAACAGTCTGGAAGCATGCCAGCAGCCAGGTCGCATTTTACTGTAGTCAGTCAGACAGATACGAGGGGAAAACAGTGTGTAACTCCAGTCACGGCCGCCAGCGATACGTCCATCAATAATCAGTCCCGACATAAAGGGTGGCCATTAAAAAAGTGCAACTTGATTGCATGGCGATGAGAGTCTCTCTGAGAACGCTGTTACGGACACGAAGCTAACTGAGGACGAGAGACAGAGGGAGGCCGGCCATGATTAATGCTCGCCATGGTAATGGTTCACTTGAACCGAGGCGGGCGCTTGCATTAGTGCATGTACTCAGTGGTGATTACATCTCGGGTTTGGAGACAGGGCCTATGGGGCCAGGTCACCACTGTGTAAGAGCACTCATGCTCAAGTTGGACTTGGTTAAATAACGACTCGAGAAAGAACTAAAACAAAAAACAAATAAATAAAATGATGTTAGAAGTGTGTGCAAACACAAACCCTTTTGCACACTGTTTGCATTAACGCAGATTGTGTGTACATATCTGTGCATACGCGGGAAAATTAAATTGTCTTTAACAAGCACCGGCCGTCTGCCTCGCTCTGCACCCTGACGCAGCGCTCACCCTGAGGAAGGAGTCCAGTGAGCCGTTCTCCATGAATTCTGTGATGATCATGACGGGGCTGCTCTTGGTGACCACGCCTTCCAGGTGGATGACGTTGGGGTGGTCAAACTGGCCCATGATGGACGCCTCCGACAGGAAGTCCCGCCTCTGTTTCTCGGTGTAGCCCGTCTTCAGGGTCTTGATGGCCACAAACATCTCCCTCTTCCCTGGTAGCTTCAGGTTGCCACTGCACACCTCCCCAAACTCTCCTAAAGAAAAGCATGCCACAGACAGGGTAATATAGTACTCAGGGGATATCTACTGTAAGATATATTCACCTGCATATAATGTTATTTTTATGAATGTATGTAAGTATGTATGTATGTATGAAATGATAACTTATACCTTTAAAATCAAAACTTAAGTTAAAAATTAAGTATCAATCAATTTTTCTTTTCTTTTTTGTATTCACCCAGTAGAACTATTCGGTGGGGGTTCTCTCTACCTGCGCCGATGACCTGTTCGATCTTCACGCAGGAGCTGTCAATCTCCTTGGCGAACTCCCTCACCGCCTCGTTGGGGTCTTCATAGGTAAACGGATCAATATAGATCTTCATTCCTGGAGTCACTTGGAAAGAGGGAAGAAAACCGCTATAATGTTCGATTCTCAGACAGACTGCGCACATCCAACCGAAGATCAAACGAAACTGGATTAGGCGGGCATGTGGTCGAGCCATCAGGGGGGACGCGTGGGCCAGCCTGGTTCCACTACAGGCCATGGCTGGTCTGTAACGCAACAAGGTCGGCCAATGTCAGCCTGCTGGGAGCGCCCAGTGGAGCATGTCACAGAGTCAAACCCTGGAGTGGTCATGAAAACACTTATGTCTGGAGCCCGTGACACTCCACGGGCACCCATATGGAACGGCCAACCCTCTTGGCGGCGATAAAGCCGGCTAATGTATGTATCAACTCAGAGGTGTCACAACGGACTATTAACACCCAGAGGAGACAGCCAGCCACTGCATCAGCGTGGCGCACAGCACTGTGGGGAATAAATTGGCTCCCCTAATCCCCGACGGCAGGTAAATTGGCTTAAGGTGGCCTTTAAGTGTCCGGGGACTTCAGAGTCCCGGGTTTTCCCAAAGCCGATTAGCTGCCTCTCCCTTCCACATCTGGCCCGAAGCTTTTTTTAATGGACACTTGGAACACGGCTAGTCCAGACCTGGATGGGAGTGGGCGAACCTGGCAACACCAACCGATGGAAAAAGTGAGCGTCCTCCGTGGATGGAGGGTACGGTTCGAGGCCCAAAGCCTCTCCATCTCTGCTCCAATCCGGGGCGGTATATAGGGAGCCCACCCGTCACTTGATGACAGGGACCTCCTCAATGGAGGACATGCA
The DNA here is from genome assembly GCA_036024795.1 of Galaxias rostratus. Taxonomy (NCBI): domain Eukaryota; kingdom Metazoa; phylum Chordata; class Actinopteri; order Galaxiiformes; family Galaxiidae; genus Galaxias; species Galaxias rostratus. The sequence goes on along the minus strand of JAVQJS010135523.1, from coordinate 14,989 downwards.
CCTCATGCGGAAATTAGGGCGAGGATTACACACACAGAGATGATTGGCTTGCTGGGGTACTATGAAAAAAAAATAAACGCGGACCGGGAGTGAATTCTTTAAAGATGATGATTAGCGGCTCACCTGGTCATATCGATCCCACATGGGGATAAATGGGGAAAAAAGCGGGGAACAGGCGCAGGATGGGGCTAGGCCTGTATCAATGCTTCAGAGCTCAGCTGGGAGACGGAGAAGGAGGAGGAGGAGACGATAAGCCCTAATCTTTTGTAGAGAGAGCGAGGAGGGGAGGAGGGGGGGTTGGTAAGTTATTACTCTTTTCCGCTTTCACAGATCTTCTACTCTATACGAGTTCATTCCTCGTTATTCTACAGTAAATGGAAACTGAATCACAGCGAACGCTCCCGTTCATTTCTTCAGTGTTTGAAACGTGAGTTGACGCAACATTAGCATCTTAATGGCAGTAACAAGAGCAGAAGCCAGGAGCTATTTCCACAACAATGGAACTGGTTGACTTTGAAATGAGAGCAGCGCACGCACACACACACACACACACTTGTATGCAGAGGTTATAATGGGGTAAAGCCTCGGCGAGGGGGAGAGTGAACATAAGAGACAAGATTATAACTCACGAGTGTGTGTGTGTGTGTGTGTTTGAGTGTGTGAGTGTGTGTGATGGTTGGTGTCTGGGGATGTAGCCAAGGACGGAGGTGCTGGTCGCCATGGTGACAGGTGTGTAAGGCAGCGGCGGGGTTGAACATTAGCCGCGTTGGAGGAGGTGTGTGCGAGGTGGTCGCCATGGAGACAGGTGTTGACGGTCGGCGAGGGAGCGACGGGGAGAGGAGGGCTGGGTTTTCTACTCACTGTGGCCGCTGGTGTAGTGCTGGAGCTTGTCCGTGTACTCGGTTTCCGCCCGCTCAAAGCCACGCCTCCTGGGGCAAAAGACAAAGGAGCTATAGCCCTGGTCGAAATGGGAAGGAGCCAGGACACACACCACTCTAACACACGCGCACACACACACACACACACACATTCCTGACACACATTCCACCAACTCAAGCTACCTAATTACCCCAAAGGACCAACAGCCTGTAAAAGGCCACAGGCTCATAAAGTGTTCTTTAGGGTGTAAGCCAAGCGCACACAAAACCATTAAAGCGAAACAGCGTCTGCTGTGACTGGCGGGTGCAAATGTTTTGTTAAGGGCAGAGGGTTTGGCTGTGAAGCAGCAGTGCTGGAGCTGGATGGGCTCACCGATTGCAGACGATGATGATGACCACCACGGCGATGAGGAACACCAGGCCGGCCGCCGCCGAGCCGATGATGAGGGGCAGCTTCTCCTGGATGCTGGTGTTGTACTCCTCTACAGAAAGAGCAGACACACAAACACCCAGGCGCAGGCACCCGGTCACACATGCTGCAAACATATGGGACGACATCTGAGCTGCTGCGTATGGCAGGATCGGCGGGTGACAGACAGACAGACGTCTGGGCCAACCAACGGGCAGCTTGGATGACTGCACAGGGGACCCCACTCTCTCTCTCTCTGTGTCTATATAGCCCCCTGATCTGGCTCCTATGCTTGGGATGTGGCCTTGGTCTGGTCTGGCACTGGGAGAGTCTGTGGGTGAGCCCCAGCTGCCTCGACTGCCAATGGCTTCGGCGTGGGTAGATCCATGCTACCACAACAACAGCATAGCCAGCTTCTATGCTGGGGATGGGACGGAGAGTTGATGGATTTAAGAAACTAACAATAGTAAAGGAGCATTACTAGTGACTGGTTTACTTGTTTCTTTCCTGTCTTTTATTGTATTTCTGTTACGGGCAGTACAGAGGAGGAAGAAAGAAAATGGCTAAAGGCAAACGTACTGTAGCAAATGAGATAAAATGGACTGAAGAAAATGCAAGCAGCCTGGACTTCCATGGTTAATGCAAACCCCGCTCAGACCACTCAACATAATACTTGACAGGCTGGACCCATGAGCTATCATTAACCATGCTGGTTGTCAATAGTTAAAATAAACTAGAAAATAGCGTTTTTGCTAATGTTAGCTGGGCTAGGCCTTAATAACTTGCCTTAGCAGTACTGTAGCTTGGCAAATTATCCAAGAGGCACATAGTGTGATTGCGTAGAAACATTGGCTAGGTTGGAACTCCGGAGCCACTGTTTGCAAAACTCGGAATACACAAATTCCACCAAGCTAAAATGTAAGTTACTATTTGCCACTAAACACTATATTTTTGGTTCCATCTAGAACCAAGAAAGAGTCTTTTTATTATTTATATAGTACAAAAAGGTAGAAAGTCCTCCTCCATAACAAGACAAAAAATCCCAATGATTTCAAGGTTCACCAGTCGGTTATGTCACAACACGAATGTCTTTTACCACGGTGACACTGACGTCCCAGCTCTTGTTATGCTGGATAGACCATGCATGAGTTCAGTCTGGAGGTAGTGCATGTTCAGCTAGAGGCACTCACCCTCAGTCATGGTCTGGAAGTACAGCTTCCCACTGTAGCGTCCAAAACCGGCAACGGTGCGGGCTCGGACCTGGAACACGTATATGCTCCCTGACTTGAGACCCCGGATCACCACTGTGTTAGTCTGGCTCCTGACAGTGGTGGAGTTGTACTCCGACTGGTCCTGAGAGGAGGAGGGGGGAGAGAATAAAGTAGAGGAATCATCATAGCAATGAGGTTTCTATACTCTGAAAAACATCTGAGAAATGCATCTCTTCTTTTTGTTTCTAACAATAGACCAAACCGTCAACTGTGTAAATGAAACCATCTAAATGCAGCGAGATCCGAACATCAAATGGCCACTCAAGGCGCAGTGGGCTTCCGGCAGGGAGCACTTCACAGACCGCTATCTGACAAGTTTGCTTGATCACGGCGGATCAAAAGGGCCGACGGATTACGTCTGGGAATGCGAGGTAGACGGCGTGGCAGTTCCAGGTCAGCCAGGCGACGGTCGGAGCGCCGCTCGACTTGATGAAGAGCTGACAAGGCTGAGGTTTAGGAGATGGAGCGGGAGATGGAGAGGAGGGGGACTGCCGGTCCCCACCGACCCCCAGCGCTCAGAGACACAGCAGGGGCTGCCGCAGTTGTTTTGACAGCTCACTTCAGCGCTGTCTGCGGAAGGAATTACACTGGAGCGGGCGGGGTGTGTGTGTGTGTGTGTGTGTGTGTGTGTGTGTGCGCGTGTGACTGGGAGTGCACTGATGTCTGTTTGAGCGAGTGAATCCGCGAGCGAGCAATTCAGCGTGTGTGCCGGTGAGTAGAGGCTTCATGGGTGAGGTAATGTATTCCTATGTATTCCTATGTGTATGCCTATGAAACACCATGGACTTACGAATGGGTGGGTTCGCGCTGTGCTACGTCGGCGCCTGTCCTCGGCTGAAGAGCGTGTCTGAGTAGGGCTCAGGCTCCGAACTACCCTTCCGACCGCAGTCTGTTCTTTCAACCACAAAGCCACTAAACCACGTAGGTCTCTGCGGGCCCACTGCAAGCCCCGTCGGGATCTGGGTCGACCGTGGATGTCAATGGGATAGAAGAAGCAGACGTTCTACGCATTGTTTGGAAGCTCCATGGACGGGCCTCTGAGGACGCAAGCAAAATGTGCGCCGCTGGGATATGGAACATGAACCGAAAAGGCTGTGCTGTCTGGCCAGGCTCACAGGCCTACGGAGGCAGGAGGGGAAGGGCCTCGCTAATGTCTTTATCACACAAGGCGTACTCCGATAGTCGGACTACTATGGCTACTGTGCCGATAATACAGTATAAAATAACTTGCTATTTACATATATTAGATGGGAATAAGACTTATATTAGACTAAGTCACCATGACGATCTGCATCGCAAAAATGTAAATTGCTCTGGTGATATCTCATATTCCTTCTCGTTCCATCCCTGAATCTCATTTTGAAGTCAAACTAATGTAATTTGTAAATTGTGTGGGATAATGTGTCCGCCCATGTCCTTGTGAGATGTGCGTAGTACCTCTTTGTAGCACTGCAATTCTGTGTGTGTGTGTGTGTGTGTGTGTGTGTGTGTGTGTGTGTGTGTGTGTGTGTGTGCGTGTGCATTCTCGTAGTACTGCACATCTGTGTGTGTGTGTGTACCTTTTCGTAGGTTTGCAGTTGTGTGTGTTTGTGTTTGTAGCACTGCAGTTCTGTGTGATTGTGCGTGCGTGGGTGCGTGCATGTACCTTTTCATAGTACTGCAGCTCGTAGTCCAGGATGACCCCGTTGGGCTGGTCGGGCTGGGACCAGGACAGGGTAATGCTGTCCACCGTGCGGCTCACCTGGTGCATGATAGACACTGTGGAGGGAGCTGCAGAGAGAGGAGGGGCGGAAAGACACATCTTAGACATCTTCAATACTTATGTCAGCGGATTGTATCGCTCCTCTGGGTACAAAAAAAGAGGCAGAGGGGGGGAAAAGGCAGAGAACCAGAGATTGCCAATGATGAGATCGTCTATTTTTTATACTTTCAATTTTGAAAGCTGGCCTCAAAAATACCCCGCAGACCACAGACCATCTAAGACCCTGAAAGAGCATAAAAACTGCATAGGGTTTCCAACACGGACTAGTCTGGCAAACCCCAATCTGGTGACGAGGCATGGTGTGTATGCAGGCAAGTCACAACAGTGGCTAAGCCGCATAAACAGTCTCCTGGGACTTTCCCGTCAGTCACTCCAGTGACACTGATGTGATTAATCTGGTCTTTTTTTCCCATGCTTGTGGTGTGAGTCCATGGCAAGGCAGGAGGACTCAATCTTTGGTGTTGGATTCTGAATGAATCCCCTCCTTTGGGAGGGAAGTACAAAGGGAAGTGAAGTCACTGTGGTAGGCTGCATGCAAGAAAATATTATATTCCCTTATTCATTTCCCAACATGACTGTGTTTGTAAATGTTCAGATTTATTTACATATAACAATTTGATGTCCCACAGGGCATTGCCTGAAAGTGAAAGAAAATTATTCTGAATTTGATAAGTGCTATAAAGTACGAAGAAGTCAATGTTTCTTTCTACTCTTGTTACTGTGAGGCGGGGAGAGGTGTCAGGGTCAAACTGTAATGGTTGGGGTTTGGTTTTGTTGTATAACGTTCCTTTATCTCACAGCCGAAAGGTCAGGGGGGCGTACTTGTTTCTTACTCTCAAACGACCATTAGATTAGTCTCGGGTAGAGTGGGTCAGGGGCAAGCTAAAGAGGAGTTAGAAATGGCTGTCTGTGGGGGCCTGGGAGGGATTTATGGGCTCCGGGGCCCCCGGAATCAGCCTCTGGCCCCTACAGCACAAACACCGGCCCTGGGCCAGCAGTACAGAGGCTCCCCAGATCCCTAGCCATAAAGACAGCGAACGTTCCATCTGCACTCGCCCGCCCTGGAAAATCCACAGGCCGAGACACAGACGCCTTAACCCCGCCCACTCTCCTCTGTCTTGCCGGAGACGTGTGTGGGTTTAACCCTGCAGTACATTCACCCTGCAAATATTTTGTTGCATACTTTTGAAACAAAATGCCTTTTAGTCAGGTTCGAGGGGAAATATCTATTTCAGTCCTGTAGGTTTGAGCACAAAATACAGTTCAGAGAAAGCATTGCGATGTTCCCAGCCCATTCATTATCACCAGCTTGGCAGGCAGGCCATCCTCACTTCCCTTCAACGGAAACAGCCTTGTGGGGGCGATGGCGATGGTGATGCAAAGTGTAAACGCGCAGCCTAACGGTCCGTCGTCTCGTCCCAGCGCGGTGACAAACGAGGTGCCCTGCGTTCCATCCCGCCCTCCTCCCCCAGCAGTGTGCGCCGAGATGGCCCCCCGATTGCGTGACTGTGCCGGGGAGACGTGCCATCCACTTCCCAGAGAGAGCCAGACGGCTCACAATGTTTAGGACCGGGCTCCGTAGCCTGCAGCCCTCGCTCCAACTTTGTTTGCAGTCAGAAGACAGACAGACCTAATAAGGCCAAACCAGTGTGCCTCCGACAGGGACTCGCGAGTATCCCGTTACGGATGTGCATGTAGATTCAAGACGGCCAAATGCCTCTTGCCCCCACACCCCCACAACCCATTGCATTTCAACAGAAACCTATGCGGTGTGTCTGTCTGTCTGAGAACATGATCCTGGCCCGGGGAAACAAAGGCAGCCCCTGCCCGTGCACGTACAGAGAGGATGGCAACGGGCCAGCGTGACAGTGGGCCAAAGTGGAATGTCGCCGTTTCCTTGTCTCGCTGAGGGACAACCACATGCAATCCTTTCATATTCAATGTACCTGAGCGACAAGAACTAATAAAGGAGGTTATGCATAATCACTCAAATGATTGACAGACCGATATGAGCGCAGGATAACAACACATCCTTGTTCTATGGTGAACAAAGCATACGTGATGTGACTAAAGAGAAGGTTTTTCTTCTTCCAGTGGGGTTCCAGAAAGCAACGATAAGGCAAAAAAAAGACTGCGAGGAGGAGAGAGGAGGGTAATAACCCCAGCCGTTGAAATGGTCCCCACAGAGAACAGCCCGGCTTTCCACATGGCTGCCCGTGGTGCACTGAGTTAGGAGGAGCCTTTGGCGTTTGCACGTTTCCTGGCAAGCCTCACGCTCCGACACGTTGGAACGATCACCAGGGATGAATCCCAGGGTGTGTCGCCCGGGAGGCTCGACAAACCCGTCGGGAATCGTGTTCCCCTCACACTCTCCGATGGGCACCCAACATAAATAATTCAGAGTTGTTAGGAAAGTCAACCAACAGAAAAACTGGCCCGGAACACAAACGGAGCCTCTGAAGGTTGCACTATGTGTATGTGCTAGTGTTCATTTATGACAGGAGGATTGTCATCCCTGTTTTATCCCCACACACCTCCAATTCGAGACCACGCCTTAATAGCCAACACTTCAGATCAACATTTGGAAGTCTATCTTATCCGGTCCTTTTGGACCCCAGGGCCCACCACACAGTATTACCGGGCTCTGCTGTGTCGTGCGGCAGCCTGTTGTCGAGGAGTCACCGTTTGAACATCTAGTAACTGCTTTGTGACCAATCGAGGGTGGACTTTATGGAGCGGCCTCCTCCCGTTTAAATCTATGACCATTTAATAGGCCGTGAGCCTCCTTAGACGGAGACGTTATTGACGAAGGGCAATCCCATTATCATCCGTCCTATAGCTTAGTCGGTGAATGTCTGTCGCGGAGTGTAATTGTCCTGTTCTCACTCTTGTTCAGTGGGCTTTGCCTGTGTACCTCCTTCTACACTCCGTCCTTTGCTCTCTGTTCTTTCTTCATTTGGCTGTGCTTGCTCTCTATTGTGGCTCTTTCGCTGTTCTCTCTTTCTCTCCCCACAGCTTTCCTCCTTCATTCCTCAACCTCTCTTCTCCCTCAGTGCCTCCTCCCTTCCGACACAGGAATGCGGGGCTTCTTTCAGGCTGGCCTTGCACGGCGCTCCTATTGATGGCGCTCCCCTCCTCTCCCTCCCTCGGTAGCCGCAGTGAGCGAGATGGGCATCTCCATTAAGCCAGCTGCTGGAGTGAGACCACGCTAGTCCTTTGATGCCTGGCAGCAGGGGAGGAGGACCTAGCAGTAGCCTTCTCACAGATGCCCAGCACTGTGCGGCCATGCCTGGGCCGGAAGAGGGACAGTTCTAGCCCCTCTGGTGCCCCTCTTGCCTCTGGAGCTGTATCACTCAGGGACTATTACATTGAACCGTCCCCTGGCAGCTGGTGGGGATGGGAGCGAAATTACAGTCATCAGAACGGAATTGGATAGTTTGCCATCGACGTTTTTATTGACGGGAACAGACAATGCCGACAGAGTTCTGCCCTCTGCGTATTGTCTGCTCTTGAGCGAGGGAAGGAGAAAAAAAAACGCACACACTATCAACTGCTGTTTATTAGCCTGCACACAGACTACATCCCTGGAGCCAGGGGACCCTAGCTACAGTTTCAGTGTTCCTGGGGGATGGACGGACTTGCCGCCCATTCCTCACTATGACCATGTGGCGCTGGCGAAAGGAGGGGGGATGGGGTGGTTTGGGATGGCGAGGGGCATGTGGAGGGGTAGGGGGAGGAGGAGGGGGGCCCAGAACAGGTCAGCTCTTGTAAATCCACTTTCCCTTTACACTATAAAAATCTATTTCCCTGCGGCACCGTCACTCCCCAGGCCGGCCGTCCGGCTCGGCATTCCCCCCCCCACCAGCTGGTACTGGTCCCAGACCGTCCCCTGTCCCAGAGCCTGGGCCCCCCCCCCCCTCCATTTACGAGTGTCTGACGGAGCCCTGCTGAAGCCAGAGGCCCTTCTGCCTGTGCACGTTCTCTCCTCTTAGCGCCTGCTGGCAGCTCGCCCTCCGTCCCCATCTGCAACGGATTGTGGTTACCTCCATTTTTTTCTCTCTCTCTCTTCACGTCCTCCGGAGAGAGTTTCTTTTTTTCCAGCGCCGTAAAGCTACACGAGCGCGATTGGAGTTCATCGAGCTTTAAACCATCTGCTCTGAGGGAAAATGACGATGTTCAGAGGGAGACTAGGGTTGTGCGGGGAGGAGAGAGGAGGGGGGGGGGGGGGGCATGGGTGGTTAATGCACTCGTATACACCACCAAGAGTTAATTTCAAAATGAGCACTCCGGGGGCTTAAAACGTGTTCAGACGCTTAGGGGAGGCGAGGGTTAAAGCTGCTCATAGAGTGAATGGGAACCACAGTCAGAAGTCGTACGTTCACGGAAGGGGGGGTTGGGTAGGGCGACATTGCTGCCAGTTACTTGGACTATCCCTGCAGCTGACACAGGAAGGTTCTAATTATCGTGGCCCATAGCGGTGGCCGAGGCTGAAGCTCCAGGGTGCTAAGAGAGAGGCTGAGAACCTGATCAGCACCGGATGGAGCCTGAAGTCTGAGTCTTTTGAAGTCAAGTTGCTCTTTAACTAACGTCAAGGAGCAGGCACACCTCAATGGACGTCGATGAAGTCGCACATCAGGCTGAGGGAAGTTGGCTCGTGCAAGTTGAGCTTGTGAAAATCCGCCCATTGTTCATCCGCGTGAATAGCTCCATTGTTATTTGGGGGAAAACGAGCAGGTTGGAGGTCCTGAGGTCTTTCCGTATGCTACATCTCCAGAAAGAATCTATACCATTGCTTTTGTGTCGTGGCACTATAGCTTTGTTCGGGTTAAACTCTGGCTAAACCCCGTGATAAACTGTAGCTGCTTATCTTGAGCAGCGGGAGATAAGCTGCTATGAAGTGCTGGGTATAGCACAATGGCACAGGATTTCTAGAAGGGGATGATCTCTGCTTAAAGAAGGTCCTGAACTCAATTTACATGTATGACCTCTGGAGGAAATCATAGGAACAACATAGCACCCGGACACGTGTGTGTGTGTGTGTCTGTGTGTGTGTGTGTGTGTGTCATCAGCGATGTCATATGAGCGGCGGTCAAGTGTTAATGAGGTAACGATGGCGATGGCATCCATGTCGGAGCAGCGGGGAACCCATGCATCCTGTCCCGCCGTGTGGCCTGAGAAACACAGGTGCACACAATGCCCACCTTGTCTCTGGCTAGCCTTGCGAGGGCACCTCATCAACGTGTCGTCAATGGAATTTCAAAGCTCGTTTCAATGGCCGCCGTGTGTGTGCGTATCTCAGAGGTGTGCGCGCGACTGTGCGTGAACCAAAGACAAAGAGAGGTTGAGTGAGGGTGTGAGAAGAAAGAGACGTAGATGGGAAAATTGACGGGAAGAGAGAGTGAAGTTGTGTCTGCGCTGACAACCCTGGCCCTGCGTCGTGAATCTGCTCCACTTGCCTGTCCACCTGTCTGTTCCGGCACATCAAAGCACTCATTCCAGTTAAACGAGGACTGCAATAGTGGGCCAAAGCAATTCTCAAACATAATCCCACACCAACGAGGCGCTGCCACAAATAGAGCGCGTCAATATTTCAGAGAGCTCCTCTCCTGATATTTCAACAAGCAGGAGAGGCTCAAGATGGGGAGGAGAGGAACGAAGAGGAAGAAGACGGGGACACGATGTTGTTTTTTTCATTCCTTTAATATGATTGTATTAAAGTCCGGTATGGTTTTCTAAACCTTAAACTGTTTGTGAAATTAAACCAAGGTTAGTTGTGCCGTTCTGGCACCTTCCTGGTTAAAGGGCTTTTTATCCTACATATCACATGACTCTAAAAAAAACCAAAATGAGAATAGATGGAGGTGAAGTAATGCACATCCTCACTCTTGAGTCACGTATTCTGACCCATCCTATTAACAAACGTGTGACCGCGGTAAAATAGGTCGCGACCTTACGCCATAAACACGTCCACTGGCAATAACGGCGGCGGTGAATAAACGGCGGCATTAGCGCAATTCCCTTACGCTCCTCAGCCAGCCGGGGCCGGCGGGCCAACAAACAATTAGTTAGGGTCGCACTTTGCCGTTCTCTCCCACACTTCGCTGGACTAAAAGGTTGCGCACTTTTGACACAGCTTGGCTCGCACGCAACGCCGTACACGCTGCTGTTTGTACAGTCGAGCTGTTGTTTTAATTTCTGCCCTCAAGTCCCAGCTTATCCCTGTAAGCTTTCAGAAATACGGGCCCAGGGAATTGGGATAAAAAACATAAATCTGTCAACTCATTTGCCTCACACCAATAAGAAAAAGGTGCCCTAGTTCTTTGATCCCCTCATTTGAAGCGTTGATTTACAGTGTATTATGGCCAAACGATGGGACCCCCTTCTCCCTCTGAATGCTATAATTCGCTGCAGGGCTACTGGTAATTGAATGCATATTGTATGCGTGGGTCATGTTAAGTCACCTAACTCCAAAGCTCGGCGCTGCGGTCTGCATACTTATAGCTACTTTATGCAAATCAGATGTATATCCTCTCTCTCTCTGGTTCTCTCTTTTTTCTCTCGCTCTTTCTCTGCTCTGCTGTGTCTGTGTGCCTGGAGACACCGCTGTGCTGGCAGGCTGAGAAAGCACGGACTCTGGATATCCATGCAGGCCCGGGACTCCTGAGATGACCATTACATCTGAGCAGAGTTAAACCAGCATTTCTCTGACAGGCAGCCTTGGTGCCGTCACTGTCGACCGCACGGTCCTGATCTGGAAAGGCTCGTGTTGATTTTAAGTGGGGACTCTCCTGCCTCTGACGCCGTGGTGATTTCCTCTGCATCCCCCAGGCCATCCTGTCTGGCTGGCAGGCTCTCTCCCACACCTTCCCTGTGTGGCCCACCGTCTGTCACTGTAAAGCCTCGCTGTCTCGCTCTCTCACTCGCACTCCCTCTCTCGATTTAGCACTTTCTATCTAGCAAACGCTTGGCAAGTCGACCTTAGAGCCTACAAGACAAACGGGAAGATATTCTGGGGATTGCTGGAGCCAAAGCGATTCGAACGGCCATTTCCGACTTTAAATGACCAATTTACCTCTCTCCTGCTCGTCTCGCCGTCCGTCTATCTACCCATCTAAACATTCACTCAGTCGTCCACCCACATATCGACCCGTCTGTCTGTCTGCCTGTCCGTCTCTCCATGCAGCCATCTCTCTGAGTTTACATCTCCTCTGACAGACAGTCACTGTCATCGCTGGCGGTGACCCTGGACCAGCTGGAGGTTGTGGCTAGCTGCTAAAAGCCCCAGAAGTCTCTTGGCCCCGGGCCTACCTGGCTTCAACCCCGAAAGCAGAGTCCCCCTACTCCCCGACCCCTACCACCTCACACCTTCCACCAACGTCCCCGTCCCAGGTGGCCGGCCCAGGCTCCACAGTCTGCCTGGCCAGCCGAGGGTATAATTAAGCCATAAATCTTGTCCAGGGGGCCCGGCAATAGTGCCTGATTACGACGGCCGCCTCAGACTAATGTGATTCCCTCCCTGCAATCAGGGTCTGCTCACCTGATAAGAGACTAATTCAGGGCTGCCTTTCTGCACGGGTTCCTTCCGAGGGGGGGTGGGCAGCACAGGGGGGAGATCACCTTGAGCTTAATGCAAAGGGATAAACAAATATGTCCACAGGAATCCAATATGGCGGCCGGGTTTGAAGAAGTTATCAGGCATCTCCACGTATGGCTGCAAGGAGGCGCTCCCTACCGCGGTGGAATACTAATTCTGCTCAATCAAGTGGAAAGTCACAGCTCACAGCAACCGGGACTACTGACAAAGTTCGGTGCCAAACTACAGGGTAGACATGCGCACTTATGAAATGGTTGTGGGCCGCTGGTATTGACAGTGCATGATGGCGCCAGGTGAGAAGGGATGGGACAAATCCCCGTTATCAGCCTGTCCGTCATCGCTACGTTCCCACTTAAGTGGGTGGAATCAATACCTTGCCTATCCAATCAGTGCAGCGTCGTTTAAAGTGGACCACCACTAATTGACAGCCATAACTCAGATGGGGTGCTTGAGTGAGTGGAAATCAAGTCACCTTTTTGAAAGAAAATGTGTATGCTACTCTCTCTGTTACCCTCTCTCGCCTTCTTCATCTCTCTCTATCTGTGTGTGTTGGTGTGGTCCTTTAGAGAAACTCAAATGTATCTACACCTATTTGCGGTGTTTGGCCGCCATTTTACCCTCTCTTTGGGATTCATATGGGACAACAGAGGGATTGTGATGTAGACAAAGAAGAGAGTAGAATCAAATTAGGATTGGGCCGGCGCAGTGAATGATTAACCCTCGTTAATCACTGCGGCCTAGCGGGAGAGTTCATAGAAAGGTAGACAACGCTTCATTCCTTTGTCCCGCCCCTCCCCCTTCCTTCCCGCTCCGACCCACACACCTCGACTCTGACACACACACACACACACCCCAACACTGGCACACTCACACACACACACATCCCAGCACTGATACACACAGACATAGCCCAGTTCAGATACACACAAACCCAAGCTCAAACACACACACACATACAGTACATACTCCAGTTCCCACACACACACTCACGCACGCACGCTCGCTCTCACACACACACACACACACACACACACACACACACACACACACACACACACACACACACAGAAAAGAATACTGTGTTAACACAGGCTAAAGTGGTTCTCACCTAGTTTGGGTCTTGTGTGGGCTGGAACCAGAAGCTAAAGCTACAGCATGCTAACAGCACTAGCAGAGTCTTTCTGTAAGACTGGGAGGGGCTAAAGCTACAGCATGCCAACAGCAATAGCAGTCTATACATACACAAGCTAACTGTTAACCATAGCAGTCTAACTGACTGGGAGGTGCTAACTACAGCGGCTTCCAGTCTGAAAGGCTCCTGCCAGCGCTAGCTATCCCAGGAGGCAGCAGCCCAGAAAGTGTGCCTTGAACTCGTCAAAGCTGATCTGTCACCAACTAAAAATAACACACACCAAGGTGCCCTCTTCCAACCACTCTACTGTGTGTGCGTCGGTGTGTGTGTGTGTGTGTGTGTGTGTGTGTGTGTGTGTGTGTGTGTGTGACAGAGAGAAGGGGGGGGGCTCTGATTTGAGGGATATAACAGAAGAGCAAGTGATGAGAGGCAGGGTGAGAGGGGGAGAGAGAGAGGAGGGGGGAGGGGGCACACACACACACTCCTGCCCACACACACGTGCACAAACACATACACATACACGCCGCACACACGCACAAACAAACCTGCAGCACTCAGCATAATGTCCCCATCGCAAACCACAGTGCTGATCACTGTTTACACCAAAGTACCCAGGTGTGATGCCAGCAGCAACCACAGGGGGGCAGTGAGGGGAGGTGGTTTCAGCTCAAACCAGAATATTGTACAAAAGCTGCTGTCACACAAGCAGACCAGTAAGAAACAAATATACTGAAGACCTCAGACCCCACTGTGTGTGTGTATCAGTGTGTGTTATAGTGTGTGTGTGTGTGTGTGTGTGTGTTGTAGTGTTTGTGTGAGTGTTAATGTGTATGTTAGTGTGTGTGCGTGTGTCCTGTCTTACCTTTGACATCCTCATCTTCCACTGTAGTGTTGCTGCTGTCAGACGATTCCTATAGATCAAAAACAGTTAGATTTACACATGCTACACACACAACATAAACACTCCCTCACTCCACACACACATACTGCACACACACCCTCATACAGACACAACACAACGACACAACACATAGCTTTGAAACAAACTCTACACACCACAAACACAACACTCTCACTATATATACACACACCACACCACACCTAGACAAGGCACACACACCACCCCACACGTAGACACTACACACACACACACGCACACACATCACACATAGACACTACACATACACACACACACACACACACACACACACACACACACACTACACATTGACACTACACCAACCCTCCACACCAAATATACAACAACCAGCAACAGAGATTCCACAGCTAATAATACTAAGATTCATATAAATGTAGTTAAACACAAGCACACACATCATTAAGAACACCCAAAGCACAAGCAGTGAGTTCACCCGACCAATTCCAGTTCGGTCTGGTCCAGTCCAGTCAAGATAAGAGCAAATGTGCTGTTGGAGTTCAGACCACTCCTGTCAAGTCCGGTTTACTGCTGTAAGTATGACTGCAGCGTCTCGTGTTTCTACCAGCTCCCTCTATCATTTTATCCCGCTATCATACATCTATTCCTCCATCCCTCCAGGACTACCAAGAAAGAAGACACCAAATGTATAATGGACTGGTATAAATCCATCTGTGTGTGCTCACCTATCTCTGTTACATTCCTATCTGTGTGTGTACCCATCTCCCTGTCATATTTCTATCTGCAGTGTGTACACCTATCGCTGTCATTTTCCTATCTGTGTGTGTACACCTCTCCCTGTCATATTCTTATCTGTGTGTGTACACCTCTCCCCGTCATATTCTTATCTATGTGTGTACACCTCTCACTGTCATCTAGAGTCGATTTTCAAGTCAGCGGAACACCACAACAACTACAGCAGAATGTTGAGCCGAACAATTCACTGTTACACACACACACACACACACCAACCTGCTGTGCAAAGCAACACACACCCACCCTCGAT
>JAVQJS010135502.1:0-15313 GCA_036024795.1 Galaxias rostratus | reverse complement strand
CATAACAGGAGGTGGGTGCAGGAGATTTATTGTGACTGATATAGTATGAGGTCTTGTTTGAAGAAGGAAAAGAAGGGGTGGGAGTAAGTTAGCACTGCAATATGAGCCCAGGGATCTCACTACATTGTAAAAAAAATTATCTCTTACAAAAGGGT
Source organism: Galaxias rostratus (assembly GCA_036024795.1). NCBI lineage: Eukaryota > Metazoa > Chordata > Actinopteri > Galaxiiformes > Galaxiidae > Galaxias > Galaxias rostratus. The sequence continues at coordinate 15,158 of JAVQJS010135502.1, read as the reverse complement.
GAAAATGATTGTCAGTAACAGATGTCAAACAAAAACCAAAACCAAACAAAAGTGCAGAAAAAATAAATTCACAAAAATTGTAATTAAGGGCTTTGGCAAGATATTCTGTCATTTTATAAATATTTCTTAAATCACTATGATCAACAACCATCAACAAAAAGTTCAACAGAGAAAAATATTTATCTTAAAGATATATGTTAAATTGTTGAAATCTAACACTTTCCTGTGATGGCATCAAACATTCTACAAAAACAACAGTAATTGATTGCAAAAACCTACACATTTTATCTTTAAATATTGCAACGGATAGCACTTCTGATTGTTCAGATAGAACAATCTTGCTAGCAAACAGCTACATGGTGCTCAAGTAACACTAGTGAACTACTCCCAATGATTCAATCTGATAAACCCAGATCTAACACATTAATATTACTTGCAATTTTATTTTAACAGGTCACAATAATCATCGAAAAGGTAGATTCTAATTATGATTCCACAATGCTGTTCTGCAAATTCAGACCAAAACTATTTTGGCACATTTCTAACGTTGTACCTATAATTACACTTCAAAGTACACATATATGTGAAAAAAAGAAAAAGAACAAAAACGGCAACACTAAATTCTAAGTGCAGAATACATTCTAAACCTTCGTATGCAAAGCCGTGTATTCATTTAACAGATATTAGAGTGAAATTTCAGAAAACCGAAAAATTACTGTATAATCTTTACAGTAATTTCTGTAAAATGATTAGATGTATGTTGGATCTGTAATTTTATGACATGATGCTTTGGAAAGTTTGTTTGTGGATTTCAAAACAGAGTTAACTATTGTGAAGATGTTCTATTTTCTGTGAAAACAGGAGTTTTTAACAGCATCTGTAAAATAGGGCTTGTTGTGCAAGGTACAAGTATGAGGCTTCGTACTCTACCGAGGTGCAGGGGAGAGAGGAGGTGGTTACTGCTGGGGAGGGAGATGCTTTGTCTCCTGTGACTCCGAGGTATAACTGGATGTCTCGCTGTGCATGGCTTTTGCGTGCAGGCAGGCATTGTGTGGCGTGCAGGGCTGCATGTGGCACCTAACGGACCCCATAGGCTCTGACAGATGTTTGTGCCTTGTTTGTTGGAACACCTACTAAGGAGCCCACCTCGTGGAAGACATGTTCCCTCCGAGCAGACATATGGCATGCGACTGACCAACAGCTGGGCCATGCACCATCATTTGTGTGTTACGTAACTGGTGTTGCAGTAACTTGAATGCTGTTGATATCGTGTTGCAGCAATGCTTCACTTGTCTTTCACACCACTACACAATATGTTTATGATCTGAACATTGAAATTAGCATAAAATAATAGTTCAATGGAAAAAAGTAAGTTAATGTAAATTAACAAAGACAAAATAGCTACAAAACTATAATTCTTTTTCCATTTATATAGAGGTGTACAAATAAGTATTTCCAAAAATATTTCTCACATACATGTATTGTTAATATGTATTACATCACACACATTAGGTTTATACTTTCAGCTGCTATGAACATCATTATTATGTTATATGTTAATATCATATTAAAGTAAAAGTTTCTAGCATTTGGATTTAAATTAGAAGAATCACAGTCCTCAGACGTTACTAAAAGATCTAAGGTAAGTGATTATGAGTAATTTTGTATCTGTTTTATTTCCACTGTCATCAGAATTATCTGAATCTCCTCGAGTTATATATTCAACAATCCTTTGCTATGACGTAATGGCTCCAGATATGTCTTCTTAAACTGATTTGACCTCAATAGATTTGGAAAGGACTCATTATTGAATCATGTTGTTTGGGTTGAAAGGAAATTGCTTAACGTACTTTAGCTTTGTAAAAGATGGATGACGACATGAAATAATAATATGTATCTAACTATTTATTCACTGACACTCAGCAGCACACTCAGCTTGCATTTCATAAAACGTCCTTCACAGTCAGGTTGCATTTAATAAAAACAATTATTTGTAGCATTGTTTAGTTAATCTTTGCATATGTGTACCTATTTCAGTGCTTGTTACATACAGGAAAACGTGATTCCTAAATTAAATTGATTGATCAATAATCCAACCTACTTCACCAAACCAACACAAGAGTGGTTACTTCAGCCATTAAACTTAAGCAATGGCAAGAATCCACTAATACACATTTTATTTTGTATAATGTGTTAAAGTTTTTCCTTGTGAGAGTTTTTGTTTGTGGGTGTGTGTGTGTGTGTGTGTGTGTGTGTGTGTGTGTGTCTGTGTGTGTGTGTGCATGTGTCTGTGTGCTTGTGGGTGTGTGTTTGTGGGTGTGTGGGTGTTTGTGCGTGTGTGTGTGTGCGTGTGTGCGCGTGTGAATAATGCAGTGTACTGTGTTTCAGGACATATAGAAAGTGTGCTGATGCCCAGGGAGGCAACATATGCCCTTTAGATTTAGGAGTATCCCATTATAGCTGCTCTGTTTCATTCCCTCCATCCTCCCACACACACTCACACTCACAAGCTCCTACACGCAAACAAATGCTGATACACGCTTGCACACATAAGCAGACAAACAGAAAGCACACACACACACACACACACACACACACACACACACACACACACACACAACACACATACCTTGTTGTTGATAAATATCAGTCCTCTTTTTCTCCATGATTGTTTTTTGACAACTCCATGAAGAGGCCTTTGCTCATACATTTCATGGCAGGTTGCAGTTGTAGATAAATAGTATGCTCCTTGAATCCTGCAGAGGGCAGAGTTTTACTACCTAAACAAACAGTGATGTCAGGCCAAACATGGCAGCACATCTGACGCAATGGAGCAATGTGTGTTTTGTTTCTGATGCTTTTACGGTGCCCATAGCACTGGAATTTAATGGGTGAGCAATGAAGTGTGGAGAAATATTTTTGGAGGGAAGGAGGGAATTCATTCTCATTCTTTATAGAATAAAGGCCTATCCAATGATCACATAATCATATCATCATCTGTGAAGTATTGAGAATACACACAGATGCAAGCACACACAGACACAAGCAAATGCACAGACACAAGCTCCAACATTCACATGCAGATTCACTAAATTGTACCCAACGCTAGGATGTCGAGTTGATTGTTTGCACAGTTAAACCAAAATTGTGGTACAATTTGTTTATCGTGAACATGTGTCTACAGCGTGTTTTAGTAGATTCCAACCAAATTAATGTCCAGCATAATTGAGAGGTAGTGGAAATGTATAGTATTATCTGGCTTGTCTTGCGCAGTGCGGTAAATTACCCATGGCAGATTTTTTTTCTCTACCACCCCCAACACACACACGCGCACGCACACACACACACACACACACACACACACACACACACACACACACACACCACCACCACCACCCCCTGGTCCAATGGGAGCACCTGATCCCTCACCTCTTCAGGGTGGCCCTCAGAATGGTCCCACAATTCTACCACCCAAACCCAACTGTGATTTCCATCCCACATTTTTAGAAATATAATGGTAGTTAAGTAGGTACTCCATACTAATCATTTAGCCCAAATGGGATGATCAGCAATTGCTCATGGGTTCAATTGTGAGCAGCATGGGCCTTGTAGCATTAACATAAATTAAATTGTTTTGGTTTTAGACTGCAGAAGCTTTCAGATTTTTGAGCATGAAATGATCCCCAGCCTCTCAGCCTGTGAGGCTAATTAACGTGCTCAATTCACCCGCAGTCAACCCTCCCAGCTGTCTCGGAAATTAAAGTTGCATGCATCATGATCCCTGTGGTCTCAAAGCTTTGCCTCCCCAAAGGAATTCATCCTTATTGTTAGTACTGTAATTCACAATCTTGGCTCGTGATGAGACACAAAATAATTCAACACATTATTTTGCATCGCAAAATCTTTCTCTTCCTGCTGAAACTCTCCCTCTTTCTCACACTTTTCACTTCTCACATCACATTGTTGAATCTACATTAACTGATTGGAATCGTTCATCTTTATTGGTGTTTGCGCTATTCCCCTGGGACCCACATACTTAGGTGATTGTTTATTTACCTAACCTTGTAACTTGGCATTCTTGGTTATAGGGATTCTATGGAGTAGTTGGGGTGGATAGAGCTCACACTGCCTACCTGGCTTTCTGTCACATGATGTGCTTGGCTTCATATGGTGAGGTCATTTTATGTCATCTGACATGTCTGAGCCCCCTTTGTGGGAAAAAAGATTGCTTGTTTGTTGATTGGATTTTGCAGCCTGTGTGGGTGTATGTGTAATACAAATTGTTCCAAACAATGGTGTCTTCTCTATCAATGGTGTAAGTTTACTCTAACAGCAAACTGTTAGAAACATAGTGTTGTCCTTGGTTATTAGCAAAGTATTAGAAAGTAAGTGGTAAAAATAATTGTCAGACTTTTTTAATTTCCCTCTGGCTGACCAACATGGGCACAATGTGAGTTCTCCTGAAAATCAATGGCTTTATCGCTTGATGACCGTTCCATAAAAGCTGATAATACAAAAGCAGAGTAAGGCCTGCTATATCAAAGATCAAGATAATTTTTATCTAAAAAGTGTATTAGATTAAACATCCAAAACAGCATGCAATGCATCTAACCGCAAACTGGTGATGTAAAATCAAAACATACCCATAAATCTTTTTAATAAATATGTAAAGTTTAAAATGTGGCTTAGTTTACGTTTGGTTTACAGTCAGTAATGCTGCAATACTGTACAAGCATCAAAACAAAATGTGCTGCAATGGTATCCTTGTTAATTATGAAGGCTATTGCTGCACCACTAATGTTTGTTAACACCTTTGTTAGTATTCCAGTGTCTCAATTTGCCTCATTATAATCATTATGATGCCATATACTTCACAGCTTCACTGAGTTAATCATTTTCACATACAAAGTGTCGTATGTGAGGTGGGTTCTTTTCTGATGACCATTACCAAGCAGCTCTCTTCCAGCCTATTGCAGTCTTTTCAAATGTGAGTTTGCTAAAGTGGCACCACCTAATCAGATGCATTAGTCGTTCTTGTGTGAGGTATTAGCGGGGTCAATCCTGAACGATTCGATGCCGAAGTCGGTTTAGTACGGTGGACTCATTGTCTGCTGGGGGCCGATCCTGAGGAAGTATCGACATTATGGGACCACACATGCTTTTATACAATGGCCACCACATCATTCAAAAAGTGAAATCGAAGCAAGACCAAATAGCTTTTTTCAGGCAAATATATCAAACAGTTCTCATTAAAAAAGATCTTTAGAAGAACTGTTGGAATATTCATCTTGTTTACCTACATCTAAGTGATTTTTTGTAGCTTTAGGGTTGCTTTTGATAGTGTATTGTTGATCTTTGACAATAGCAAAGTCAGTAGGTTTATGTTTATATCCCACAGCAATTATTAAATATATTAATGATTGCCGTATTATAAACTGTAAACACTTTAATTTTGAAATAAATTCATTGATATCTACCACACCGTCCAATGACTGTCATGTCCTAGGATATTTGTCTCTATGGGAACACCTACGGCACTGTGCAGAACAGCACCATCCATTGTAGGATTTTTCCAGGCCTGGATTAACTCCTGAAATTAGTGGCAATGCAATAAAAACAGCCCTCTGTGGATAGGTTTTGAACTTGTAGGATTAACATTTCCTTTTGGTTTGGAACCTATCTATTCCTAACGTGCTGCTGAGAAGAGAGAGAGAGGGGGGTTAATGCATGCTTTTGTTGCATGGTTTGCAAAACTCCCTGTGTGATGCTAGTGATGCAAAACCCTGACAGAACATTAACAGATGGTATTTCAAGGGTTTTGACAGCTAACATTCAGATGCATAAGCCTATGTAAAATGCTAACTTAATGGCATTCTAGTCTTATAAAAAGTATAGATTAGTTTAATTTGATTCATTTGTAGACCCTGCCTTCTGTATTGTATGTTTGTAACAATGATCTGTAGGCCTGTTTTATGACAGGTATTTACAATAGATGTTGCTGTTTATTTAATATTTTTTCAGGATCTCTATTACTGCCCTGCTTATCTAATTCATATGACCTTGGCCAACTCACTCTCTACATCCGAGATATCCCCCATCCCCCTCCTTCTCCTCCACCAATGGAATCTGCTCAAGTCTCCTTACGTCAGCAACAGTGCAGGACCTCTGAGCTCCACCTGCATTACATCCAGCCACTATCTCCTCCTGTTCTCATCAGTGCAAGAGGTATAGGTGACAAGAATGGTCGTAGACTAAGTGACAAAGAGCACAACAGAAGTTGCTGCATAGAAGTAGAGACGCACTACACACAATACAGTAACTACAGCACATGGACAGCAGTCTTTTTTTGCAGGAGGTTTGGTGCAGTGTTTAATTTACATTCTACTATATATTGATTGCCACTGTTTACTCGTTGGGGCAGATGGGCTTATTGAGCATTAGAGCTAAATGGTGTATTTACTTTATTTCATAACATGCAAAATGCTTTGTGTCAGCAAAAACAAAACACCCTATTGAAATACAAACAACTACTCTTAACATATTAATATTTTATATTTTTTCTTTAATTTTATGTTTCTTGCATTTATAAACAATGCTACACATAATTAGAACACTCAAAAAAATAAAAATTCTATCTTCGTCCCGAAGAAAGATCTTGTTGGAAGCTGACATTGTGGAATGCATTGTGAAGTTCTGCTGATTCTGCAGCATTGCCCAGGGGCGTGCTCGTATATTGTGTAATAGATGTTTGAATGTAAGCTGCTACACACAATGTCACACACATACACTTACGCACCCACTTTAAATACACCATCTTTTCACGCTGTTGAAAAATGTCAAGAGGATCAAACCAGTCTTCAATTTAAACCTAATTTGTTACAGCCATTCTTCATTTAAAAAAGGAATCTTGCCAAATGATAGAGGATTACTCTAATTTAAAATCACTTTGACAGAACCTTGTGGTCCTTTTTCAAAACTCAACAAACAAAAAAATGTCAATGGACACTATTTTCAAAATTATAAGGACATGTTTTGAAATCCTTGGATTGGAAACATTTGTCACAATTGCATAATTTGTTAATTTGACATAAATCACAAATTCAAAATGACACAACATATCATAATTGTACTACCATTTCATATGACATTACTGTGTTTTAATTGAATACAATGCATCTAACTTTCAAGAAATACAATTGCTAAAACTGATCAGAAACAGTTATTTCTTCAAATTAACAGGTTTATTAAAACTGATCAACCACATTCCATGATTATATATATAAACAACCATTTAAAGTGAGAACATGAACCCTGTTATCTATGGTTGTGACACTCTTTCCATGGTCCAGTTTACCACTGTTCAAAACTCTGTTTTGGGTTGGACAACTTGTACGCAGGTTTTTTCCTTTGAGTTATACTACTGTAATAACTCGTCATTGTTATTGATTTCACATTTTAGTCTAGAGTAAAAAAAGATTTGTTTTCATCGACAGGCAGGTTAGAATAGAGGTCACACAGTGAGACAGAGGAGGTGGAGGAAGAGGACGTGGTGGTAAATTAACTAACCACCTCTAATAGATGTTGTGTATGGGTGATCAAAAAAAAAAAAGTATTTAATCATAAATTAGCTATTAGAGGACTATTCTGAAGTTGCAAGGTTTCATCAAATTAAATGTTGCAAGTGGTGAAATGTTTTGAAAAATCAGCACAAAGCTCTGAAATGAATGCCGAAGCCATTGTAAAAAGCTATACAGTAATTGCTAACACCAGTCCTAAACACCATATCATTCACACGTCAAATCAGGAGTAACAGAATGTTGGGTCATTTTGTGATGTGTGGTCAACATAAAAAAATAATGAATTTAGCAAACACATTTAAACCACTACAAAGAAACAATGCACTTTATTTTGCCTCTTCAATGCCACAATATTACACAACAGCATATCAATGCTCATCTAATTGGCTGTACCAGGTAATTTGTGTGCTGAATTTGTATGTACACTTATGAGATTGGGGCAGCACCGTGGCACAGTGGTTAGCACTGCTGCCTCACAGTAAAAAGGTCCTGGGTTGGATACCCACCTGAGGGCCTTTCTGTGTGCAGTTTGCTTGTTCTCCCCGTGTTAGCGTGGGTTTCCTCCGTGTACTCCGGTTTCATCCCACAGTCCAAAAACATGCAGGTTAATTGGTGACTCTAAATTGTCCATAGGTGTGAATGTGTGTGTGAGAGATTGTGTGTCCATGTGTTAGCCCTGCAATGGATAGATGATCTGTCCAGAGTGTACCCCGCGTCTCGCCTGAAGTCAGCTGGGATAGGCTCCAGCCCCCGTGACCCTGCATAGGAGAAGCGGTTCTGATAATGGATTGATGGATTTATGAGATTATGTGGTGTTCCGGCTTCATCCCACATCAAAAGAAATGCTAGGGCAATACTCCTGTCAGCGCGCTGACCAAGGCACTGGTAATTAACTGGGTTGGTCCCTGGGAGCTATACTGCAGCAGTACTGCTCCTAGTGCTCTTGGTGTGTGTATAGGATGAGTTAAAAGCAGTTGGTCCATTTCTCCACGGGTATTAATAAATGATAGTGTCCTTTATTTTAATCACCCACAGTTTTGGGTTTTAATCAGTCAGATACTCATTTAATATTCTGATAACATAAATAGAAAAATTACCTAACAAATGTGTAGTTTCATAAGATTTGTCATTGGTTGTGCTATTTCTCTAAATAATGCCATCTAAAAGATAATATCCAGTTTTGTTTTTTTTGTTTTTGTTTGGTGCAATTGTATGTTTTCATAAGTCTTAAATGACTACTATAAATAATGATGGATTATTACAAAATCAATAACATATCCCATCATATTTAGAAAATTAACTGTGTGGAGATTTCACTCACAGTAAGTGACATGATTTGATTGCAAGTAAGTACATACTTTTATTTGTATAAACATAATACAGATTATTGTCAATCAGTAACTCCCCAAAATGAATCACATATTCCAGTTATATTTGTAAAGGAGCACAGTTGCATCATTTAAGTACACTAACTGTGGTGATGAACAACGTAATCTGTAGGGCCCTAATTAATGGTTAAAAAAAATGCTTTCGTTTAATGGAAACTCTTTATCGATAGATTTCAATATAAAACCAGCTAAAGGTAAAATATCTGCGGCGTTGTTGCATAATGGTTTATGTCCATTTAGTCTGAAGTTCCAAACGCTGCCCTATCCACCACTACCTATGCCTCCTTGCGTCATGATGGATTGGATGGACAATATTATTAATTTGAGAAATGTAAAACAATAAACATATAGATATAATTGTTACTGTTAATAAGGGGTTGTTGTTGCTTAATCGTGAGGATCCTAATGCTAATAAACTATGAGTAAGTTAAATAAGTTAAATCATTAAAGTATGTACTTCCCCACGATATGAGTTCTCATCCACACTGATGCTGAACCCCGCTTAACTCCACCGATTCTGAGGTTTCACCCCAGGATCGAATCTAGTGGTCTATTCCAGGCAAACCTTTTAGTGTTGTGAAGGAAATACTATTTCTTGCTGGGCTAGTGAAGAAGGGCAAGGAAGGCATCCAGTGCCTGCTGTTGCAGTGCAGCTGCTTAGGAGCCACGCGGAAGATCTAATTATTCCTTCTCTACACGGCTTTCAAATATATACTGAGAGGACGGTTGCTTTAAAAGGTGAATGCTATTTTCCATTAATGTGTTTTTAGATATATAGTAGATGGAGAAAAAAGACGTTACCAGCATATGCCCGCTGCAGCAAGAGCGGAGCCGCGCCATCAACAGCTAACGGTAGCCAGTGTGGCTAGCTAGTTAGCCTGCTGACCACCAATTGGTGATGGGTCTGTTTGGCTACGCGCAATGTTAATCTCGACACTCGAGGAAACAGATATTTCTTTTGTTTTTAGATATAATACGATGTCTGTGCGGGTTGACATCGCGACCATTGAAACTGTGTTAAATTAGTTGTCTGTCACTGCAGGATTTTAGGTTGGCTAGTTAGCAAGCTAACGTTACCTTCTCCCGTTAACAAAATGTCGGCCATTGGTTATCTAGTTGTTTGTCAAAAAAATACATATACGTAATTACTTTAATGTCATCGTGACTGTGGTTAAGGTAATGATATTGTAATGAAACATGTGCGACCGGCAAAAAATTAATTTAAAAAAGGAGGCTGCTTATTGTGTAAATGAAGGTGTTTAGCAATTGCACATCATCAGTTGGTCACTGCATTAAGTGGCAATTTAGTGGAGTCATCCGGTGGAAACGAAGCACCTGTCTTCTTGTGCCTAAACGTAAGTGGCAAATCTAATTTTGCTAAATTAACGTGTTTTCTTGGACTACCTAAATAGATATACTTTGTAATGTAGAATATGCTCAGTCGCCAACCAGCAATTAGAGTGGTGTTCAAATATTTCTGAATAGTTGCTAACTAATATGTTACAATGCCAACTTTTCCAATTTAATATTAAGACAGGCCAGTTCCAATAAGTCAGAGGGAGAAATGCATGTTTTGACCATATCCCATTTTATTGTTTAATCTACAGCCCCAGGTCAGTCTTGATGACAGTGTTGGTCTGCTTTACAGACCTTGCTCATTGTATAATGAGCCTCAAAGATAATAGCAGTTTTTAATCCCGTCTTGTTTTTATTTATTTAATTTTTTTTGCAAGATTCCAGATAGCTATAACCTTTTACATCATAATGGTTCTGGTTTAGCAGCACAGCGCGTGTTTTTTGTTTGCAGTTTTCCTATTAAATGTATGAACTATAAATGTCCACAATAGTCAATCCTTGTATGTGTGTATGAAGCACAACCAGGTAGATTAACTGCAAAAAATTTTGAATAATCTGTGGATTCACCCCCCCCCCAAAAAAAAATTGAAAGCATTTAAGAACAAACATTCAATTGAACATATAAACTCCTTATTGTATGCTATTGAATTGCAATACGTAAAGAAACAAAAACATATCCTTACTCATTCCACGGTACTAGCTAAGGAGGTGGACGACGTGTCAAGGTTTTAAAAATCATTACGTTGCTATATTGTGTGGGCAACACCCCCACAGGGAAGTTATTAGCATACATTTGACGCTTGCAAAATTGAATGAGCTTGAGTTAGCAATGTTAAATAACAAAAAATAGAGGTCATACCAAGTGTACAGCTGGCTATAGAGCAAAATACTTGGAAATTTAATTATAGGGCTGTGAGATATTTGGGAAGGTAGAAAAACGGATGTCCAGAAATGACACAAAGATTAAAAGAAAATTAGTTTAACCGGTTCAGCCTATATCAACACCAGATGATGGTCGCAATAACAACAGCCTTGTTTGGTCCGGTGTACAGAACCTAGAGCATTCACCCCCTTGGTAGAGTTTGTTTGGGTATTTGTGAACGCTGAAATTTTACTCTGGGGCAGACCAAAATGACCTCAAAGAGGTGGTTATGGGCTCCTGTAAAGTGAACTCGGGGGCAGTTCATTTCTAGAGTAAATTGATCTCCAATTAGCGACATGACTAATCGACGGTACTCGATGATGTAGGCCTACAAAATCAAGGTAGAAATTGCAAGGAGTTTGTTGGAGGAATTGTTGTGCGTTAATTGTATTACCAATAATCAAACTACTTTTCCAATTGCTTTTGTTAACATTTTCGGGACCTTTGAGTTTGACTTTTGAATGCAAACTGGACCAATTGGAACATGTAAACAATGAGTTGTCCTCACGTTGATTCAATTAGGAAAACAGATTATTAGGTGTGATCCCTCTCTCAGTCAGCAGGTTTTTTCCCTTACATTTTAAGAATCAAACATCATGAACCAAATCTTTGGAGGTGTGTGGAATTATTTGTATGGGTACGGACATCTCACCACATCTAAGAATAATCACTTCTAATCACATCTTTCTACGTATGAAGCACAGAAACATCTCTTTGTTGCTTAGTTTTTCATTTGGTCTTTTGTCATCGCTATGAGGTAGAGAAAGCAGACTGCAATGAGGTGGTGCTGCATATCAGCCCATTCCTTGTTTCGGTGTGGGTAGCTGATAGACTTCACTCCCACTAGGTTGATTGAGTCCAGGGCCTGGTCTCCTGGCACATGTGGTCCAGACAGACTCCCAGGTTTTCTGCTTCTCATCACTTCCACTAGCCACAGACCTGCCCTGAAAATATGTCTTGTTTTAAAGGAAATCTATTTTACATTTAAAAATGTGTACAGATATTACCATGTTTCGTTTACTTAATTACATTATATTCTGCAACAGTACTGTCAAACTATTTACATGTTTTGTCATCGTATGTTGATTTAACACTAGTTCAGTGATATTTTCAAATGTAAACTCACTGTTACAGTTGTTGCTTTCAGTGTGTGCCAGTAGAAAATACATTGGAAGTTTATTTATTGGTTTTAACATTTTGAAATGTATTAGGCTAATGTTCTAAAAAAAATCACAAAGGATTTTTATCGGAACAATAGTCAGACAAACTAGGCAGGTTATTCATTGTTTTTATTCAAATGTTTTACCATCACCACATAACAGCAATCCTCAACTGTTGTCACAAAGTCTAGGCCTAATTCCAGGATAGTTATTGACCATTGGCTTTATTTTTTACATTACAGGTAGCCTAGACTAACTCAAAGTAAACTACTTAAACTATGAATCAAAATATATTCACATCTTGCTGTCAATAAATAGATACCAGCCACACCAAATCTCTCCCTTCTGAGCAGTGACCAGCAAAGGAAGTCCATGCTAACTTCGTCATAGTGGGAATATTGCAATGAAAGATGTTGCAGATCCTACCATACACACAATAGGGATGTCTGCTTGCTATACATTGGCTGTGAAACTCAAGACTTGATTGTTACTTATGGATGCTTAAGAATACAGTAGCGTCAGCAACCTTGTACTATTTTTAGACTGATGTAGCTATGCTACTGAAGTGTATTGTTATCCAACATAATTATGTTTGAAATATATTTAGTTCTAATGAGTCATATGTACCGTAACCCAAACCCACTTACATTCTTGAAAATATTCATATTGCATAAAATAAGTTAATAATTTTGACTACAGTCGTGGTGTTTTTGCAAAGCTGTTCATGGCATAACACAAGTGTTACTTAATGGGAGTGTTAACTGAATTTCATTTGATAGAAAAATTATACATTTGTAAGTTGTTTCACTAAAAGGCCAGTGGCGAGAGGAAGCCATCTCTGGAATCTGTCACCACTCTTTGGCCCTGCAGTGATAAACTCTGGTCTGACAGATTGCTTTTCAGTTCCTGGTCTCCCTGCTGAATTGTGCAATTCAATGGCACAGCAAGTCGTTTGCCAAATGTAGTTATTTTTATTATAATTTGGCAAATTTTCCCAATTGTTTTATTGACCAAAGATACATTTTTATTTGTGTGGTGTATTGCAGCCTAGGGGGGTAGGCACTTTTTCTATTTTACTGATGTTATCTTTTGGAGTACAGGCAAAACATTTGGTATACACTTATTATGAAGACAGGATAACCATTAGATTTTGGTTTTGTACATGTTCCATCTAAACGTTCCTTAAACACTCCATGAAGCTCACTGCAGGAAATACTTCATACATTCCTTGGTGTCTGAATTAATCAAGTAAGGTCATCATATCTCAACATGTGTGAAATCTGAATTCCAGCGTCTTCATACTTGTGGTGTTCTTGATGTTAGCCTAATGCATCTCATTCATGCAGAGTGCACTGGTGTTGCTCCAGCGTCTGTGCCGGCTTACAATCGCAGTGCAAGGGTTAAGTCCGATACAGCAGTTTATACTGCGGATGGATGTTCGCTATTACAGAGAAGTCCCATGCTGTAGCGGAACTGCAGTTCCCACACAGATCGCTGCCAAGCAAGCGGGATTTGCTTCAATCTCGTGAGAGAGCGAGAGATAGGGGAAGAAATGGCATGAGAAAAGAGATGGAGAGAAGGCATCGACCTGTGCGGGCTGAATTGAGCTGCAGATCTGATTTGATTAATTTGCGGTTTTCTTCGGTTTTCTTTCGTAATTCTCCCTCATCTGTGCCTGTAGTTCCAGTTGCTTCCACACCATGGACTGGGGGAGGGCAGAGTTCTTTAATTGGCCACTAACTATGTAGTCGGACTACCGATATGCGTCTTCAGGAGTCTTCTGCTGGATCTAGTAAGGAGGAGCTGGAGGCGGCAAAGAGGCTTTAGTGTGTGTCCTAAAATGAGCACAAACAGGATAACCTGCTGTAAGTACTTTATGTATGCTTTCTAGACCTATTTCTTTTTCTGCATTCAGATCTCATGAGTGGTCCCATTTGCAGAGTGACCGGACCTGCCACAGAAGCCTTTTTTAGCCTGGCACATGAGTTTGTTTTTTTGGTGCTTGAACATCTTTGGGTGCTGGTCATGTGGGGAGATAAAGTTTTATTCCGTGCTTAATAAGATTACTATTTTGACCTTTTTATGGGCTGGGGCAGGGTGCTGCTGCTGCATGTTGCTGCTCTCCTCCCTAAGAGATCTGCAGTGAAGTGGTCTTACAGTATGTGCAGAGCGCCACCAATGTCTCGGGGGACCTCCCCTTCAGTGCTACTGTATGGCTCCCAATCGGCCTCTGAATACGTTTTCTGAGGCGGCAGTGTTTTAGCAGTTGTCAGCACTGCCTGACTCATCGTTTTCAATTTCTGAAGTGATCAATCTTTGTGTTTGGCTTGTTTTCTGCATTGCTACCAGGAGGTCCCAATCCCGCCATTGTCTCTCCCCTGTTAGCTGCGGTACAAATTTATCTATGTTATCAAAGGACATTTGTTAGCTGTATTCAATGTGCATTGTTGTATTCTTTGTTTCATTGGGTTAAGGTTTTGTCGGTTTGGTTGAACTTGAACTCTAGAACTTTTTCTCTGTGTGCCGCATGTTGGAGTATGACATGCCCCGTTATTCCCCAGAAGATCGGTTGGCCCAGGAGCAACGTTACAAGTAAAGTAGTGAATGTTTTTGTGTTGTCCCGATGGTTTTTGGTCTGATTCCAGGTCTTGTAAAAAGCAATTGTCTGTAATTTTGTTTGGGAAGAGGAAAAGACTATCAAGCTACCTTGAGTATACTGTCTTGATATATAAAATACATCACATTCTATAAATAA
>JAVQJS010135498.1:0-11410 GCA_036024795.1 Galaxias rostratus | reverse complement strand
GTAATTGCGGAATACCTTACATGATCTGTTGCACTCAAACAACTACACTAAGATGTGAGCAAACTGATTATTTCATTACGTCTTAAAATAGGAGACTTATGCTTATTGTTGAGATAAATACAGAGCTTCCGAACAAACGAATCTCTGTTCGGAGATTTACTCTTTACGCAATACATTTAATATATGATGTATTGCACACAAGTCTTAAACTGAAAAAAAGAAATATGGCTAATGATAGAGTTAAAAGCACAATCGTTACATAATTGGCCAGGGAAATGTGTCTCAAGAGGAAAACCATATAATATCAGCACGCGTGTATGTGTTGTGATAAATTTATTTTCAATAAATGTCAGAACTTCGCACATAGTGATTTCAACAACTTTGCAAATTGCGGTCTGGTTGCGGCGCGCATCAGAACTCAAAATGCTGCAACAGGTTTTGCAGAAAAAAGAAAAGGCAACACTTTTTTTCACACAACAGCCACAAAAACAATTGCACATAATTTATTTTAAAGTTGAAACAAGTTAGTAAACTTCTGAACCTTGATAGCAATAGATTATAATGGGTTTACGATGGCGTTATTAGTGTTACCATACCTTTTCTTCTCCTTATCGCCAGTCATTCTTTCATTCAAAGGTTACCGTTGTTGTAATTCCAAGTCTAAATCCACTTCTGATCTCGTTTCAATACCGTATAAAATTTGAGTAACCGATCAAAGATTACTTAACACTATATTATTTGGTTATGCTGGACTTTTCCTCGCGTTCACGTCCATAAGGAAACTCTGGTTTAAACTACGGGATCGAGCTATACAGTCTCAGATCACTGCCGAGGATTGCACAGCCTTCACCCAATTCACCCAAAGGTAAATCCAGAAGGTGTTCATACGACAACTTCCCCCCCGGGGAAAAAAGTCAGTAGTGCTTGTTGCGCTTGTCAAAGTTTGCTTACTTGAGTCTGAAACTCCCAGCCCCCTGCTTCGTGGTACACTTACCCTGCGCTCAGCTGGCTGCTTGACAGCGGTGGACTCAATCAAGGATTGGCTGGAAAACAACGAGAGGAACCGCCTCCACCACCCTCACCGTGACGATCTTGGAGGAGCACTTTGATCACTGATCCGGATCAGTTTAACTGGTGCGCTAGAAAATACATAGATTGTTTTAAACTTGAGCACTCTAAGGCCCTCACATTTCTTGGATGAGAATATTACGCGCATATTTCCCTAACAGCTAATATAGGCCGACACAGAGAAACTACCAGCCACAATTCTCTTTAAAAATCAATGCACTGCGTTTAGACACTAACAAACTGTAACAAAATGCTATATACTGAACGCACCTTTATAGTTGTCGCTTTATTCCTCCTTCCACTAGGGTTTCTAAATCAATTAAACTAATATAAGTAGGTCCAAATTTTAAACACAGACATAAAAAACATCAATATGTAATTTGTTTGAATGAAAATAAATTACTAATGGCGCAATGAAACGCTATAAACCCATGCAGGCCAATAGGATACTGTAACTGACAATTCGTAAACTGCTTCTTCAAGCCGTACTACAGCGGCAATTTCAACGATAAGAGTACTCTCAAGAACAGCTGTACATATCTGTTTCTGTGTGTGTGTGAGTGTGTGTGTGCCCTCTGGTCCAGTTAGATAGCCTCAACTGTAGATACACTACCACCAACACCAGTACAATTAATCAATCATTCACCACTGTTAGCAGACCCAAATAATTTTCTTTCGCACAAACTCCGTGCATTGCTATGTTAACGAGGTGGCTAGTAGAGACGGGACAGATGAGATATCTATTATCAGGTGAACAACAAACACAATGTAGAGAACATATCGTCTATCTTCTAAAGTTGTACTGAACATTACGTCTATGTCTACTGGACCTTTAGACCTTAAAGTTGGCAGGGTCGTTTGTTGGTGTTTGTATGCATGTTTGTACATTGGGCTGTTATTCTTGACCTGGCGTTTTCAGCAGAGCGTGGGTTCCTGTGCTGAAGGTCTCGAGAGCTAAGCTAGATCTGCTGTGAATTATGGAAAGGTTGAATTTCAAATGTTATCTTTTCAATTTACATTATTTCTATAAATGTAAGTATCATTCATTATAAAATATAATTAAATATCAAAATAGCCTTGCTTTATGTGTTCAAATTGTGTTGAACAATGTGACCTTTTAGAGTTCAGTAGAAATAAGTTTAGTATTTAGAAAATCCATACTGGATTAAAATATCTTAATTGCATATCATAATATATAAACTATTACAAAACAATCAAATGTGAGCCTGCAATTTATGACATCATCATATTTAATAGATTTCCAAAAACTAAAACAATGCAAATTCACATCCTTTAGAATACAGTACATTTGGCACACAGCAACAAAAAAAATATGCAGACACAACATTAAAGGAAAGTTGGCAAATGACTTAAAAAAAATACTTATGTTTTATGACATAGCGTACATACAAAGCTTCACAAATATAGGAACGGAACCAATGCTCAGTTTTCCAAGCCATGTTCGCCAGATGTGTTGTCCTTGAAATGATAAATTACTTTTAAAGGCTTGATTTTAAATCTATGCACACTCTTCTTAATTCAGATCAACTTTTTTTTTTTTTTTGACTTCCCAAAGAAACAAGAATTTTAATCCAATTTTCCATTCACAAACATTATCCGCAAGGAGATGGAGAATGGAATGTTTGAAGTCCGCATTTGGCGAGGAGCAAAGTTGGACCAATGTCCTTAAGGATTGGAGCGGGACAGAAGGTCCAACAACGAACAGAAACAAAACAAAGAAAGAACCAACGGGCTGGCCGCCGGCCCATTCAGACACACTGTAACAAACAGACTGTAAACCAATATGGAGTCGCACAAAAGACGAGAATGACACGAGTTCCGAGTAGAGTGGTTGCCAGGGCTGAAGGTGGTGAGCAGTGAGGGCGGGCTACTAACCAATGCACTGACCCCAGCTGTCGATAAGGAGTGGTCTGGGGCTACAGCTCACCTTGGTGTCACCTTAGTCATTGTGACAGGTCTATGATGTGTAGAGGGCAAGGGGACGCATGCCAGCACATGCCTACAGTATGTGTGGGTGACGTGTGAGCGTGTAGTGGATGCAATAAACTAGACCCTGACAGGTAGCATGGGTACAATAAATCAACTGACCTGAAAAACTGGAATTGTTTGAATTTAGCTACAACTCCAGCTACTTCTAATGCTACCACTACAAAGACAACTACACCTACTTGAAGTAATACTGCTACAGTAATGTAGTGCTGTCACTGCTGTTTTGCCCATGTGACCGGTGTGTTGCATGGCAAACACAGGGCCCGAGCCACGACTGCATATTTAGTAGGTGGCAGGCTAAAGCACTGAATGGAGCACCCTGTACAGGGATTTGTACCTACAATGGTCCACTATGTGTGTAATGGAGGACGGGGCAGAGCAGACCCGAAGATGAACTATTTAGTGAAAAATGATTTAGTGTGGTATAATACACCCAGATATGACACACTCTTGGTCAAAGGTAAGGTGAATATAGATGAACTTTAGGGACCTACTGCACAGTAGAATAAGTGTTTGGAACGGAGGACGATGGCAAAGGGATTTTGTAGTGGAGCGATATTGTTTGTGTGTGTGTATGCGGGTGTTTGGGGAGGGGGGTACGGATGTTTAGGTTACACATATTGAAAGGACACACAAAATACAGTGTTTACGAAACACAAAGGAGTTCGAAGGAAGCCCAACATTCACAGCATGAAAGTTCTGGAGAACAGAAAGTCCATGTGTTTTAGCCATGAGAAAAAGGACTGCATACGCATATTAGAGCTAACACCGTTTTGGTGAGAAAAAATAAAAAATAAAATAAAATAGAAAAACAACAACCAAAAACACTACGAACACAGAAACCAAACATGTAAATCATTCAAATATACACAGAGTATTGCACGTGGACATTTTCGGAACATTTCTCATATCCTAGTAAATACACAATTTCATATGCCTGGTCATGCAACGGGGGGAACCTCCACAGGACTCTGGGAGCGGGCCCCGACAGAGAAGCCTATGTACAACATGATGGGCTGTACAAGGGGACGTGAGACACCCGGCACGAGGCCCTCCGGCCACGTGGGACTGAGTCTTGAAGGACATCAGGCGCCTCCACCAACACAACAATCCAGTCCGTTTTTTGTTTTCTTTAAAATAACATTTATCAGCTTAAATAATAAGAAATAAACATGATTCAAGTGTCAAAAGCGTTTAAGAAGGCCCTCCTTGTGGACCCACTGCCAATGGCACACGCAAACATACGCACACAAACCAACCAGATTGTATACATTCAGTTTGAACACTCACTCATGCACACTAGAACTTTCACCAATACTGAAATCCAGGACATTCATCTGGAATAATGGGGACATGGACTAGGTTAACACTGGAGGTCCTATCTACTGGTAACTGCTGGACTGGGCAGTCACACATACAAGGCATTCGAAGCTGGAGCTGTTCCCACTCCGACTCAGTATAACTCTGAGGCCCTTCTCATCTTCATCCCATCTTCTCTTCTCTCCATTCCTTACTTTTTTTTATTCCTCGATCACAACCCATTTCCAAAGATCTTTATCCATTGAGGGTTTTCTTTTCCTTGAATAATACAATGGTGCAATGGATTTGGTTTTATGCACTCACATACGCGGTTTTGTGGGAGGCAAGAAAGAACATTCTAGAACGCTAAGAAAAAGGCGGCAGCACAGATATTACATTGTTTTTATAGGACAAATTGTCATCTTTTCAATCATTTCATTCTCATTGGGGAAGCTTAGAGGGTGAGAAAAACACGAGTTTGTGTTGATGTGGCAAAAGAGGTGCGCTCACACAAGCACGCACGCACGCACACAGCAAATTTACTCTTATTACACACATAGTTGACCTAATGTTCTTTCCCCAACTCATTATCCAATAGTGGAACTAGGGGTGAAACAACATTAACTCCAGTTACAAACAAATCCCCCCTTCCCCCGCACCCCTACAGCTGCTTTGGTTTGGTCCACAAATATGTCTAATCAATTATGTTCTGGATCGATCAAAGTGTGTTTGATTCAAGAGCAAAGGGATCGTCGTTATTTTTCACCTACATTTGACCAATGTTTGAGCATACAGTATGAATCATGCACAGATGGACACAAACACTAACACTGGGACAATTATGAGTAGTTGATGTCGTGGTCAAAGTTTCTGAAGAACACATTCAGGAAGGCGCGACGCACGTCAAACCAGAAGTTAAGAACTTCAATTCACCTTCGGATTCGAGCACGCCTGTTTGAAGCGTTTTGTGCATGTGTGCGTTTGTGTGCGCGCTTTTAGGCCAGGGTCTCCTCCCCGAAGTAGGAGAAGCCTTTGAACTCCTCCTGGTTGATCTGCTTGACGATGGCGTCCTCCACCAGCGTGAGGACGGGCTCCTCACGCGTGAAGTCCTGGTCAAAGTTGTTCACGTCCCTTTTGGTTTTCTGTACCAGAACAAAAGGAAAGAGAGGGGGAAGAAGGGAAAGATAAAAAAGAAAAAAAATATGCTCCAATGTGAAAAAGGTGGCAAGATAATAGAATATTAAAAGGGAGGAAAAGCAGAGAGGGATGATAGGAATATGAACAGGAGAGGACGTTAACAGAAAGGAAGAATAGGGATTAATGATTGTGACACCAAAAAATCTTGCTTCTCGTATAACCCCATTCGTCATTCACCGTTCATACGTGGCAGTATTGCGTGTACATTCTAGGCACGTCTTCGCTGTCAGTGCATCCCACTAACCAATCTTTTTTGCTCCACTCTGGTGCATGGGAAACAGATAGGCATTTGCCCCAGCACCCTCTGTGCATTCCATCTGGCACGCACACACATACACACACACACACACACACACACACACACACACGTACGAACACACCTCCCTGTCCAATCGGAATACTACATTCACACTTCAGCTCTGGCGCTCTACCTATCTGTCTGCTAAACATACATGCAGTGTGTATCCACTGGTCAGTGGTGGACGAAGTACACAATCCCTGCACTTGAGTGGAAGTAAAGATACCCTGGCTAAATATTAACTCTTCAGTTGAAAAAAAGACTCGAGTCAAAGTGCAAAAAGGGAAACACCGGAGTGAAGTGTAGACTTTGAAAAGGTACTCGTCACAAATTACGTGGATTTGAATAGCATGGTATTGAGACACATACATACACACACACACAGACACACACACACACAGACAAACACTCGTCCACACAAATGTACACGTGTCTACATTTTGCAATGCATTTGTGAGTACGTGAGTGCACGAATGTGTAATTCACTCACAATGCGGGGTTTGAAGGGCGGCTTGACCTTCCTCTGCTCCATCAGAACCCAGTCGATTTCCTTGAAGAAGGGGTGCACCTTGATGGCCTCCTCCAGCCCCTGGGTCACCACACAGCCTAGACGCTTGGCTGGGCTCTTGGTCATGAACTGGACCACAGGCAGGGGGGAAAAGGTTTGGTTCAGTTCCTCACTCGCTGTGAGATCCTTTTTTAGATTGATGGAGCCCTAACACAGGGTTTCATCTGGGCTTAAGGTATGCATGGAAGTGGATGTAAAAGAGGAT
The DNA here is from genome assembly GCA_036024795.1 of Galaxias rostratus. Taxonomy (NCBI): domain Eukaryota; kingdom Metazoa; phylum Chordata; class Actinopteri; order Galaxiiformes; family Galaxiidae; genus Galaxias; species Galaxias rostratus. Next base: position 4,765 of record JAVQJS010135498.1, on the reverse strand, counting down.
TTGAGACTTAACACGTAGAGAGGTAAAAGGTCAGAGGGGATGATAAGAGAAGGCACATCGCTTGGTTTCAGAACCTGTGCTTTCCTATGGACCTTTCCAACTGCACGAACCCAGAAACTAGAACATTCCCAGGAACTCGCTGCATTCTAACCACAGGAACCAGGGTCTAAATTAATTTCCGGGAACCACAAAGCGGGAACCAAAAAGTCCCTGCTTGGGAGGTAGTATTGTACAAAGTACAGGAACATTTAGAGAGTGATTCATAGGTAATTAATGTCTATCAGACAGCCTAAGACTGGATGACTTCAATTATTGTTTCAATCTATACTAAATACCCGTCCTTAGCACAGTCTGGATTTATAGCTGTATTACGCAACTTTATCGTCTGCTGTTTTTATTATTAGATTTTTTTCTTTTTCTTTCTGTTGTATATGCCACTGGTCATTGAGTGATCACAACCAATGGCGAGTTGGGGTCAACAACCATTTACAGCAGTTTGACGTTATTCTACAGAAAGACTGGACACATCAAGAGTTGTAGTTCATATGACCATTCCAAGGGTGTTAAGATTTGGTCCAAAAACAACAGCCGCACACACTCTCCCACAACGCTTTACAATGAACTTGGATCAGCCAAAGTCAACTGTTGTCATGTGAAAGAGAAAGAGCTTTCTATCTCACACACAAGAGCATGATCCCAAATCCAAACAAATCCAAGAACTCGAGAATATGTTTGCTCAGTGTACTCACTGACCTATTTAAGCAGAAATACTAAAACCCTGGCATAACTTTATAATGTGCCAACAACCAGAACACAGCAAGGTGGCTAATCTTATTACACTCATAACATTACATATTTTAGTCTTTAATAGCCACAAGGTTTCTCGAAACCTTTGCCCACGCTCTTAAATATTACCAAATATTCTCACTGTAGTTTTGCTGGACCACGCTACCACTTGATACAGGGACATTAAAGGGATAGTTCACTATTATGGAAGTTGATTTTGACACAAAGTCAGACTGACACAAATACTATCCAGACCAGTCGGAACATATCCAGGGGCCATGGAAACAGGGCCCGACCTCAGGAACCAGCGGCGTGCCCCTATGAGAGCGAAGACAACGGACTCACGGCTTTGAGGATGGACACAGCCTCCTTGCTGAGCCAGACGGGGTAGAGGACGTCGTCGTGCAGGATGGACTCGAACAGGTCGTCCTCGTTGTCCGCCTCGAACGGAGGCTGGCCCGCCATCATCTCGTACATCAGCACGCCCAGGGCCCACCAGTCCACCGACGGACCGTACTCTAGTTCCTGAAGGATCTGTTTGCAGGGTGAAGGGGAGGGGGGGTGAGATAGAACGTTACACGCCGGGGGAGAGGAAACAGCGTTACTCTGTTTTATATGCTGACACCTTGAGAAAGAAGTGTGTGTATGTGTGTGTGTGTGTGTGTGTGTGTGTGTGTGTGTGCGCTTCCGTGAACATTACGACTCCCACCTCAGGAGCGATGTAGTCGGGCGTGCCACAGAAGGTGGTGGTGGTGACTCCATTGAGGATGCCCTCCTTGCACATGCCGAAGTCGGCGAGCTTGCAGTGGCCCTCCGCGTCCAGCAGGATGTTATCCAGCTTCAGGTCCCTGCGTTGGAAAAAGAGAGAAAGGCAAGTGGACAGTGAGAGAGTGAGAGAGAGAGAGAGAGAGAGAGAGAGAGAAAGAAAGAGAGAGAGCGATGGAGAGAAATGAGTGGGCGACTAGCTTACGTAGTCTACAAAGTAAAATCATGTAGCCGTTGAAAGCTGAAGGGGTTTCCTAGACAGGCCAGAAGGACTATGGAAACTCTGGCATGGTGTGGAAGCACTGCACGCACACACACACACACACGCACACGCACACGCACACACACACACACACTCACAATACCACGTGCACACACACACAGATCTCAGGGTGTTGAGTTGCATGTGCTCGTTTCTGAATCACGTCTCCATTATCATGGTGAAGAGGGAGAGAGGCTCAGGCAAAAAGACAGAGAAAACGGAGTGGACCAAAGAAAAAGGACAGGAAGGACGGAAATATGGAGGGATGGAAGGAGAAGGGACGGACAAGTGCCGGGTGAAGGTGAGAACGCCTTCAACAACGCGAGAGTGAGAGAGAAAAGAGTGGAAGAGAGAGAGAGAGAAGGGTGAGGGGGGGAGGGAGGGAGGGGGGGCAGGCCCAGAGAGGAGGCAGGCAGGGAGATAAGAAGGCTGTGTTGACAGATGACTGTGGCGGCCATGAAGCTAGCCGCCGTAGCGCTTGATGGTTGATTGCTGCAAAAATGTCAACATCTCCTCGCCGATGCCTTTCAGCCCAGGACTCTCGAAGAAGAGCAACCGCCCCAACAGGCCAGTCCAGGCTGTGTGTGTGTGTATGTCTGCGTGTGTGTGTCTTTGTGTGTCTGTGTGTGTGTGTGTGTGTGTGTGTGTTGTATAAAGCTGGCGGCGGGTGGTTATGCAACTGTTCTCTTTACGCACCCCCCCCCCCTTTCTCCTGCCTGTAAAAGGCACCTAAACAATCTGCAGAGCCTTGATTGGCCGGGTTGGGTTCTTTTCCTTTACCCACCATGCACCGCTCTGACAGGGCCTGTATCACCAAGAGGTTTCCGTCTGGGGTCTGGGCATGGCGCTCCTGGAAAAACAGCCGTCGTCCATTACTGTGCGGTTGTCTTCGCATGCAGATTGGGAATGTTTAGGTTTGCAACTGGGTTGAATAACCCCGGGGTTTAGGACAGCCATGTTGGGCATTCGCCTTTGACCTCTGACATTGGAAACTAGTATGTGATGTCCAGCCAGTACCACTCTACCAGTACGCCTCTAGCAGTCCTCCAGATCATTCTCTAAGAATTACGGCTGGACGCCTCAGGAAGTAGCAATGGCCTTCTTGTTCTTATCGTTGCTGGTGTTCGATAGCATGATGCACTCAGGACAAAGTAACACCGGCCACAGGACTGGACCATGTGATCCACAGTGCAGAACGTGCAGCTCCACTCCTCTACTGTTCCTTTCGCTCTCTCTGTCTCTCTCTCTCTCTGTCTCTCTCTCTGTCTCTCTCTCTCTCTGTCTCTCTCTCCGTCTCTCTCTCTCTCTTTCTACTCTCTTTTCTCCCCATAATTATTTTCGCAAGGCTCACATTCCATTCGGCCTCTTCCCTCCTCCATCCCCCCAGTCACGTCCCCTCTCCTCCTCCGTCACTCTCTGGGGCTGTGAGCCCTCTGTTTGTTTGTTTGGAAAATGGCTCTTTTAGAATGCTGACATGCGGCACAGCTGATGGACTTTTCCAGAGCCTTCTTTATTTCTTTCTCTCTCTCTCTCTCTCTCTCTCTCTCTTTCTCTCTCTTTCTCTGTCTGTCTGTCTTTGTAATGTGGCTTTACCTATTGCATATTCAAACAAATCAATAACACCGAGGTGATTCACTATTCACTCGCCCCCCCCCCACCTCTTATCCTTTCATTTTCCTTTTTACTCTTCTTCTGCTTCTCGTCCTCCGTCTCTCTCCTTTACCTGCTGTGTTATTTTCCTCACCTGGCCTCCCTGTGGCAGATAAGGCCTGACTAAGTTGCAGAATGGGGACACGTGCTGATCCCCGCACGATAATCCCGTTGCACGGCCACAGACGCACACCATGCGGTCCTTCATGTTATGGCTGGGCACAAAGGGGTCAAACGATCTGCTTCCAGATCTCCGTCTCTATCCGCCGGGAATCCAACGTCTTCCACGGATGGTTGCCAGTTTAACGATGAGGCTTAGAACCCACCAATAACAGCGGTCACGCCGACGCCAGTCTAGGTTGCATGAACGATGTGAAAAGTAATCAAAATTAAGACATTAGGCATCAAGGGTGATCAAGGAAACACCTGCATCTTATGAGGGGCAATAACGGAAGAGCAAGATGACCTGTCTGCGGAAGTGATTAGGGCGACGCTAATCTTTTGATTGCGTGTCATTGCCCTCCCACTATGCTCATTATTTGGGGGGGGGGGGGGCGCAGGTGTTCCAGAGGTTCACCAGGGCCGGTGTTATTAAAAGACCGTCGGAGGACCTCTGTCGGTGACATCCCAATCTGGGTCAGAGGGTTTGTGCTTTAAATAACCGGTCTAGTCAGAAGCACAGGTGAAGCCCCCCCCAACAAACAACACACACACACACACACAAACACGTGGAACCGAGGTTCACCTGTGAGAAACCCCAGCGCAGGAGCCAGCTGCGCGGGACACAAAGAGATGAATCCAAAATGAGCCTGAAAGGACACGGCTCAATGACAGGAGAATGAGTAACCCGACCACGCCGAAGCCCAGCACTGTTTCATTTCAGAGAAAATAATCAATCAGCGGGAATAAAACGTCCGGCGCTGTCAGGACCTCCACTTGGCGCCCATCCCGGCTATGTTCTGAAACACACACACACAAACAGTCCCCGGCAATCAGGACCAATTGAGAGCATTTCCTGTGTTTCACGTTCAACTTGCGGAGTGATTTTTCCATTACGTACTCAGCGGCAGCCCTTTGCACCGTGTCAGCTAACCTCTCACTCCCTGTCCAGCCGGCCCTAACCCCTCTCTCTCTCTCTCTCTCTCTCTCTCTCTCTCTCCCTCCCTCCCTCAATACCTTCCTGTCTCCCCTTGTTACCCAACTTTCCCCTCTAACTCTATATCCCTAACTCGTTTAATCTCTCTTTCTCTTCTCTCCATCGGTAACATCTCGCCCTCCCTAAAGATGGTCACTCCCTGACAT
>JAVQJS010135490.1:0-16346 GCA_036024795.1 Galaxias rostratus | reverse complement strand
CACACACACACACACACACACAAGGAAAGAAGGGGGGACAGGTGTCTCCCTGAAGACAGGCGTCTCTCTGAGGACAGGCGTCTCTCTGAGGACAGCAGTCTCTCTCTCTGAGGACAGGAGTTTCTCTCTCTGAGGACAGCAGTCTCTCTCTCTGAGGACAGCAGTCTCTCTCTCTGAGGACAGCAGTCTCTCTCTCTGAGCACAGTAGACTCTCTCTCTGAGCACAGTAGACTCTCTCTCTGAGGACAGGAGTCTCTGAGGACAGGAGTGTCACTCTGAGGACAAGTCACTCTCTGAGGACAGGCGACTCCCTCAGCACAGTCCTCTCTGAGGACAGGCGTCTCCCAGAGCTCCAGCCGGTCCAGCCAATCCCAGACCAATACCAGAGAACATTCGAGTCCTCTTCGTTGATTTTCCTGCTCCTTAATCATCCTCACTGCCTTTAACACTCAACGTAGCCATAGCCTCATCTTGTAGCGCGTCCAGAAACCCTGGCACTGCATTACTTACACTGTGAGTCTCCACACCAAGGTAGCCAACTAGCCAAACCATCCAAAATACCCTAGCATTCATCCGACACTGTCTGTCTCTATCCTCGTGTTAACAAAGTCGGCTCTTTAGGGCGGGAAATCACCCGGTTTAGGGGAACCATGTCCGTCCCTCTGTCGGTGATTACGGAGGGGACCACAGGTGGAAACCAACCGGTGACACATTGTGTCCACCCTCCTTGACCTCCACACGCACGCACGTGCACGCATCCACCCACCCACCCGCACGCACGCACACACGCACGCACACACAGGAATAGGACAGAGAGACAGACAGAGACAAATAGGGGGCATAAGAGGCGGAGACCAACAGACAGACAGGGAGGCAGGCAGGCAGGCAGGCAGGCAGGCAGGCAGGCAGGCAGGCAGGCAGGCAGGCAGGCAGACAGACAGACAGACACAGACAGACAGAGAGAGACAGACCACACACCGCCCCACCATCAGAGTTTTGTTGCCTCCAAACCACTGTCGCCGAAAGAGAAAAAAGCTCTGCCTCAAACACAAGCGCATTCTCTTTCGTCTCCAAGGACAACAGTAGGACACAAATACCGCAAGCCAAAACTGAATCCCGGCATTTTTGGGAATCCTAGCCTTTATGGAGGGAATCCCCCTCCAGTTCTCCGTATTCCCCTTGGATATCTGAACAGCATTGATGGATGTGACTCATCCTGTCCTTTCCATAGAGCACAGGAGTAAAACTGACTGATTGTCTGGGGAGAATGGTCGGAATCTAAGCGTTCGAGCTGTATGTGAGTCTGCGTTTGTGTGTATGTCTGCATGTTTGTGTGTGTGCATGTGGGTCTGCGTGTGTATGTCGGTCTGCGTGTTTGTGAGTGTGTATGTGGGTCTGCGTGTTTGTGTGTATGTCTGCATCTGTGTGTGTGTGTGTGTGTGTGTATTCGGGTCTGTGTGTTTGTGTGTGTGCATGTGGGTCTCGGTGTTTGTGTGTGTGTCGACGTGTTTTTATGTGTGTGTTTGTGTGTCTGCGTATCTGTGTGTGTCTGTCTGCGTGTATGAGGAAAGCAGAAAAAGCAACACTGGCCCCTAATCTTCCCTGCGGGTTAAAGCCCCATCCATCACTCCCACTGTTTGGACTCTGTCTGGAACCTGAGGGGCCCGTGTGCTGGGGGTCCCCTTCAAAAAGTGCTAACAGCAGCCTGCCAGGTCTATTAATCTTTAAGACATTCTCAAAATATTATCTCCATTTCCCCGAATCTCATTTGAACCAACTACTCGTCCTACACCTCATCTAAGCCCTGCGGTCCTCAGAAGGAGGGGGTCGGTTGGCCTTGGATATGTGGATGTGAGAGTAGGTAAACAGCAGTGTAGCGGCATGAGATATTATTCAATCGACCAACACTGTAATTCCAGTTCTTCCTTACCTGTCGGCCATCTTGGCCCACGTTGGTCTGGCCTCTCACCACCGTCCGAATGTTGTCATCGAGACGCCTGAAAAAACAAACACACACAAGACGCACGACTAACAAAAGGCCTTTTATCTCAAATGGAGGGGACTTGGAGAGGAAAAAGACCAGAAGTCTGAGACTGGGAGTGCAGTTGAGGGGGATGGAAAGATTAAGGATTACGTTTAGTGCTGAATGCGGGACCAGAAGTTACTATGTGGTTTTGTTCTTATTCATCTCCCTACACACAAGAGCTTACTACTTACCGGATTTTTAAACGTATCTTGTTCACCACATCATCAATATTAGCCAGTGACTGGAAAAAAACAATACAGAATCACATCTGATTTTCAATAAGGTAAATTCATTTAAAATTATTTGCATCAAAAGGCCGCACCGAAATAGAACAAAACGCCATTTTCAAGTAAGCAGCGCCCTCTTGTGGAAAGCATAACAACATGCTACAACAAGAACAACAAAAATCCTTATATATTTTATAACAACACACAGCAATGACTGAATATTTATAAATGAGATCATGCCGTTTTCAATTACATGCATAGTATACAATTTAGTCCTAAGAACTATAATATATGTTCAATAGAAAATCATGGAAGTCAATATAACGACACTCGCATCCTTATAATGGAATGTAGGTAAGAAATGTTTCAGCATATCGCATATTAAATTAATTCCAATAATATGCAACTTTTAAAATAGATCGCAAACTTCTACACAACAAACCGTGAGACATTGATTTACCTGCTCGGTGGGGAACAGGGTGTTGATGTATTCCACAGCATTGAAATCCGCTTTGTCTAATGGATCTTGGCTCGGGAAAACCTATAACACACAGCAACAATCGTACCACAACCACATAAATTGTCCAGGTGGCGACAATAAATCACAATGTAGGCTCACTAAGCAAAATGTGTGAATTTCTGTCTATCTATAAACTTGGTTATAGGAACAGACCTGTCACATGTTAAGTCAATAAACATTACTGACTATCGAAGTTAGCAACATTAGCATCAGTATAGTAGTACACGCTAGGTCAGTCTCGCTACCAACCTGGACACGATTTGTATACGATGCTGCCAAAAACGATAGTGATTAAAATAGCGGCTAGAAATAAGTTTGTAGTCTCCACGATATACTGCCTGGTTTACCCCTAGCTGAGCTTCAGTATCGCATTGGCCCAGTGAATGGTAAGCAATGTGTGTCAATGTTTAGATGAGAACTGATTGTCGTTTGATTCATTTTGTAAATAAAGGAAATAATAAATTACAATCTGGCTGAGCTGCAGATCGTAACTGTTCCAACGTTAGCTAGATAGTTAGCGCAAGTTAACGTTAGCTTGGTCCAGAAATATGACATTGGATTTCAGACTATATTTTTTTACTGAATGTGTGCTTTCTACCTGTTCAATTGCCAATTGCACCTCGGGAGATAGATGCAAAATAGCCTCCAACTCTTCAGTAAACTCCAGTTCTTCTTCTTCCATCATATCGAAAACAAGATCCTTCTACAAAAGGCAGAGGAGCTAATGTCAATACAAAAATTCACTTCCTGATAGGGGATTGTGGGAAATGATGTACCACGGGATTATTCTTCATAGGGCTATTTCAAGAGAAAATCCAAATACATTTGATAAAACGGCCTGAACATACAATACATAAACGGTCACTCTGAATTTCCTTTTTATAAACTTCTGAAGAGAGAATTCCACCATTCCACAAGCTAAATTGAGCATGACATTTATTTGACGACTATACGAGATGACGATGTGCCAGCTCTATAATTTTAATGCATTTCTAATAGTAACTGTTAAACAAAATATTAAATGTTGCAATGAATAGGATACATACAATTGCATAAAATAATTACACAAGAACATAATAGAAATTGCAATTTATTTTATTCAAGTATATCTCATATTTTCATCAAGTTTGTCAACAAAGCTAATGCTCCTAAATCAATTACACGGAATAAACAAACCAAAAAAAAACATAATATATAATAATATCTTAGTGTAATATCATTTTATACTTGACTGAATACAAAGAAAATTGTTATAAACAACATAAAGATACAATTTGGGGCTTATTCCAATTTTTCAACAACTAGCATGGATCTTTTTTTTGCACATTAAGGCTGTTATGTGGTCCCAGGAAAGAAATTCAAATTATGAAGTCAAACGCATCTGCAAACACATGACAGATGACAAAAATTATAACATTTAAAAACCACAGAATTATTTACAGTAACATGCGAATACTGTACTCTTTGCAATTGATAGAAAAGGTAATAAAACTAGCTATACAGCAATTCTTCAGTATAAATAGTATAAATACTTTGTATATATAAATAGCTTTAACTTCCCGGTTTTTCTGATGTAGTGGTGTAAATAGTAGGATATTAATAGAACAAGCATGTATCTTACAAAACACCAAAATATTTGACTAGATGAGTGTACAATTAGATTCTCATCCATTTTAATATTTGATGTGGAAATATGCCTCTTTCTAAATTTATACAGATGGTAGACTGTGTTTCGTAAATATATGTTTTCCTGGAGGAACGCATAAGATGGAGATGTTGGGATTGCTAAAGAAGGTCATTATATTTGTCAGATTCATTTTATGTGGAGATTATCCCTCACAACAACACAGGCACTCAGGGTTTTGATAAAAGATGGACACATGCTGTCGTCATGACAACACGAGTCACATGGTTACTTCTGCAGAATGAACTGGTCAATAAACTCATTCTGCTCTGCCTCCACTTTGGAGAGTGCTTCATACTCTATTCGATACCTAGAAAGAAAAGAACAAAATATGATGTCGTCATTTTTAAAATCCGGCTGACTCCAAGGGAAAACCATTGACTCAAAATGATCAGTTTCGTAGCTTATTTGAGTGCAACTTGAAAGCCCAATTTATGTGTATCAATTGTACCTCTCAAGCTGCATATTCTTCTCTGCTATCAAGGCCTGGAGCTGCTGTTGCTGAGCTTCCCTTTGCTTTGCCACAGACTTCAGGAGGTTTCTGGCTCCAATGGCCTTAAGTGAAAGAAACCAACAGAATAAAAATGTCTGATATAGGCTTATTTCAATGGGAAATTGTTAGGTACACTCAGCTGTCCTGGGGTCAGTTCATGATCGTGTTCTCCTCAACAGTGTAAAAACTGCAACACTTGCCTTCATCTTTTCCGTTTCAGCCTCTTTCGCCAGTTCATCCACTAGTTCAATGAGCCCTCCAACTATCTTCTGAAACTGTCCGATTTCTGTGAAGTCAGTGGGAAAAGAGAGCTCAAGGGACTTTTATCACGACCGGACCCAAGTCTTTGGAAAACTGGTAAAAACAGAAACGAACAGCACTTACGGTCAATAAAGTCTTTGCATTCCTCTTTTAGCTCTGTGGTCTTTTGGGCCACTTCTGGCTCCAATACTCGCAGCTTGTTAAGCTCATCAAAATGTAGGCCAGCTTCCGCCAGTGGATCATTTGCCATAACCATAGGCTCTGTTGATGTAAGAAAACAGAACAAGTCAGAGTTAAATAGAGAAAATGAAGCCCTGGAAAGATAACGTGGCACATAAGGTTTGGGAGCGGGGTTCCCCACAACATCTGCCAACTCTGAACGTCCCAAAATTATTTCAGTCCAACTATTTCACACCTTAATAGGCATAAACGCTCCTACTACAGCGTAAAATATGTGCTCTTGATTCAATAAGCATACTGCATTTCCTGATTGAAACAATAATATCTGTACTTTACTTTATGATTACATTGTGTACATTACAGGCATGGTTTTCCAGATGCTTTCATCCAACTCAATTGTTAAGAATAGCATTAGAGTAGGTGGGGAAACCAAAAATAAACGGGCTATAAGATATGCTAACAATAGTCAGTTCGGGGGTTCTTCAATATTTATTTAAATTCTGTTTTTACTGGATGTTTATTTTAATAGCTCACAAGACACAAGTTCCTGAGCAAATACTTGTTCGGTAGGTTATTGATTCACACATGCACAAAACCAAAACATGACTTTTCACACACTAACAACTACTGTCGACTAACTCTAATCTTGAAGATACCTAAGCTATCTTGATTAGCTAACGGTCTTACTGCGCGTTAACTCCTAACTTTAGCATAGCATCTAAAGCTAACAACGCAACAGAACTTTACGAAATCACTCCTCACTAATAATATATCACCTAGCATTAAGACAAGTGAATAGCTGTCTGTTTAGAATGCAACATAACATAAAAACGTCGGCAAAATGTTGTCAGATGGCAGCTAGTGGCTATTTCTAAAGAGCTAGTCAGCTAGCTAAAAAACAGTCCGATAGTTCTGGGAAATCCTGTTTTAATCTGAAAATTACGTTCTCGTTTGATGTTGATTCCAGTAATACAAGAACTACTCTAGATCTTGGTAACACATTTTCGTCCACTTACCTCGACCACGATTTTTTCAAAACTAGCTAATATAGCTATGTATTTCACAGTGTGATCATCGCTTAGCCACAGCCGCGATACCAGGGATACTGTTCTGTTTGTAAACTCAGCAAACAAGTAGTCACCACAACTTGCACGTTTCCGGTTAGAGTTTTTTTTAAATATATTTACCTGTCTACCAATAATTCTACGAATACTGCCGTTACGACAACGACTTAATATTGTTATAATTAATTGTCAATTAATTACGTCGTAAATTGCCAATATTATTGGTGTGGGTGTACTCCGTGAAGGACTGGGGATGAAAAAGTACCCTGGACCCTATAGCCAGCTGGGTGTCCACCGGCCCCTCCACTAATAATGATAATAAAGATTTTCATTATATATTTATATTTATATATATATTTCACTCTGAAAACGGATACGGGAAAGCTAACACTCCATGCTTACAATATATATGGACGAGACAAGATCACTCACACCTACATTTTTACATACTATAGGAGGTAAAACAAGTTTTCAAGTTATTAAATAAATTAAATCTCCTTGTACAATGTCACTTACCAAAAATTGACTGATGTAAACGAATAGGTCAAACGTCCTATACTGCTATCAAGTCCGTTTATGTCTGCTTTAGCCTAAAACGGTTACACATCCCCAGCCAATTAGTCTGTTTGGTGTCTCAATGATTATTTAACATGTGTCCATATTTAACTCCCTAAACTCCAACTGGTTAATAGCTGCCGCTCTTCTCAACCAAATCAGCTGAGAACATCGCCCCTGTTGATTTTGACGTCCACTGTTTCGGAGTCCGTCATAACACTAAACTTAAGTGACCAATTTACCCACTGACTAGGGCATCCGACGGAATAAGCCCGACCCTGCAAATGTCTCTAATTCACTGTCAATCCTTCAATCTCACATCAAGACCCATATTTTCACTCTGTCCCACGGGTACCCCCGAAAACATCTGCTAAATAACGTAATTGTAATATTTATAATCTATATAACTAGATGTATATAATACCCTATTTTGTACACTCTGTTGATGTTTTGGGTCTGTGCCGGTTGTTTGTGTCTGTCGCCATGTTTGCTGTTCGCCATGGAAAGTATTTCGCTTTAGTCAATTGCTATGAATAAAATGTAGCCCTATGTTATTATTTACTGAACATACTTTGTTGTGAAGGGGATGATTTTAAAGCCTGTGTTTAGTGTAAACATTTGACTTTCTTGTTGGACATTGCAAACTTTCCAGTCAGTGAACCCGCATTGATTTACAATTGACTGAATTGCGTATCCTCTGTATTTAGGTCATGATCACACTTTCTTTTATAAAAATGTACACTTCCTATGGATTCACTTTTTTCTCCCTTACTTGCATTGATGCAAAATCAAGACACACACATTGACAGCGCAACTTTAGGATGATATGAAATGTTTTTATTGTTCTGTTTAAATGAATAGTTTGCTTGTTTTTCCTTTCAGGGTCGGTTGGGTTTGCTTGTTTGGCAGTGTCTGTACCTGTCACTGTCGGAAGCTTTCCTAAATTAGTGCTGCCCTCTGTTGGTCACTATAGGAACACCTGTAAGGTCAGCATTGCCTTATGTGGGTCGCTATAGTAACCCCTGTGAGGTCAGTGCTGCCCTCAGATTGGTCACTATAGTAACCCCTAAGATGTCAATGCTGCCCTGTGTGGGTCACTATAGTAACCCCTGCAAGGTCAGTGCTCCCCTTAGATTGGTCACTAAAGACACCCCTGTGAGGTCAGCGCTGCCCTGTGTGGGTCACCATAGGAACCCCTGTTACCACACACCACTGCACTTCCCGTTTCTACTAGGTTGTGATCAGATTGGCTCGAAGAAACCCTTGACCTCAACCCAGGAAACGTTTGTTCTGAAAGTCTGTTGCTCTGACCAGGATCTCTGATGACGACGTCACAGGTAACTTGTGAGGTCAGCAGAACGTGCTGCAGCAGTTTGCGATGTCGTGCTAATATCCGGCTATGCGCTGTGTTCAGTTCCTATGAGTTCCTTAGCAATCGTCCCTCTGAACCCTCTACCGTTCACTAATTGTTGACGGAACCCCTAAATAGAATAGTTCTGGTCCGCCTCAGGGTTTCAGACCAGAACCTCTACAGGGAGGGTTGATCTCGTCCAGACAGGACGTTCCCCCAGCCTGGCTTCGAAGGAACCGGCTCACGTCTCAGCCCCCTGGTTAAGCTGCTCTGATACACACACACACACACTGTATGTTGGCCGGTCCTCAGAGTAGCTCAAACTCTCTCTCTCACACACACACGCACGCACGCACAGTTACATACAAAGTCACGCAGCTGCTTGTGTTTGATCCACAGTCCGGCAGGTCTTTATTCTACATATTTCACTTCACCACAGACAAGCAGACAGGCATTCAGACAGACAGAGCAACTAAGGGCCCCTAAAGATAGCAGACATATTGCTGTTAACAAGCAGGTTGTCAATGGCGAAAACCAACAGAAAGTGGTTCCTCTTTTGCCGGGGTAGAAAAATTGATAGAAAAATGTACACCGTACCAAGCGTCTTGCTCTGTCAATGCTCTGATATCACTGCAGTAGAGAGGGGTTGAACATTTCCTTCAACTAACAGTTTCTTGTCTGCTTGCCTCTCTCTCTCTCTCTGGACTGTTCTGCTGTCTTTATGTAGAGAGGGGGCTAAAGATTCCTGTCCACTGCCTGTCTAGCTGACTGTCTTGTCTCAGACTGTCCTATCATTGCTGTAGAGGGCACTTCTACAGCCCAGTCACCTAAATCTAGTCTACCTGCCTGGCTGGCTCTCAAGACACACTATGTAAGGAAGGAGAATGTGGTGTAAATTAGTTCTATAGCATAATATGGCTTCTGCCATTCAGACATTGTGTTAAGTTTCACTTCTCACTAGAGTAAGCGATAAGATGCTTCACCTGTCAGTCACACACAGACACGCCCACAACCCGTAAACAAGGAAATGTTCATGGTGGTCACACTGAAGTGGATATTTTAATCGACTTTGATACTACACATCGATATTCACTTTTAGACCTAATGGAAGATCCCAGTAAAGCCAGGAGCAGCATTAATATGATGGATAGGTCATTTGACCAATAGTAAACAGCCTATTCACTGGTAAAACCGCCCTATTCGCTCAATCCGCTAATCCCAGAGGGTGGCACTCCAACGTGCACCGTTTTCCTCTAAGCATCCACGTGGTTCGTTTGCTTGTCAATCATCGTCCAGTCGTCACAGAAGACCTGCTGCAGGTTTTTTCAACCGTTTAGGTTCCATTTGCATTAATAAAACTATAAAACAAAACAAAACACACAACTTCATTTGGAACACTTTGATGCATTTGTACATATTCTTCTAAACGGACAGACGGGATGGGCGGTGGCATGGACAGGCGGACGACAGGCGGTATTCACACACGCTACAGACAGCACTCTCCAGAAGTCACAGATCATGTGTTATGCATGTTCGAGGGTGGAGAACAGCCAGCTGTTGTCTACACCAAAGACCAAAACAGGGCCTGCACGAGGGCGGCCATTTTAGAATGGATCTCAAAGGGTCGGTCACCACACTGGTAGGGGCCAGAGAGCTGGAGCTAAGATGGCCTAGCAACACACTGTGGCTAGGATGATTCTATGGTTGCTGTGACAACAAAAGAGTGTTCCTATAGCGTAGTGTTAAACCCCAGGGACTCTTGCTGTCGACACGGCCACAAACACACACACAATCACAACACACACACACACACACGGACACACACAACCGACCTGAGCCACTCACCACTCAGTTGCACACACTAAGCGTCATAAACGTAAAATAAAATAATAATAATAATATCTTTCAGGTATTAAATAATCTTATATAAAAACGTAAAAGTTAAAGATACATGGCGTTGAACCCCCACCCGCCTCCCCCAGGTCACTATACACAATCCCAGCCCTACTTATTTTTTCTTTTCATTTCTCCCGTCACTCCATCCTTACCCGTGCCCTCCCTCACCCCGACCCCCAACGCCCCCCCCCCCCCCATTATGAATACAGGGCTCCATGCAGTACCAGAAAGGTTGCGGTTGTTTCTTGTTTTTGTTAATATTCATACATTGCAAAGCGGCACAAACATCGTGGGAAAGCGTTGATCTGCGCGGCTACAAGATTTTTTTCTTTTCTTTTTTTCCTTGGATTAAACACGTAACAGTTGGATACTAATGAGAATAAAGATAATCTGGGATTAACATGAAGGAAAGGCTTCTTCCTCTAGCGCACACCTGATTGGCTGGAGAGGAGAGAGAGACACACACACGCACCGGGTGCTTCCTGCTCTGCTCTGAGGAGAACACACCTAATTGGTCTTTTCAGTCTTTAGGCCCGCCCCACGTGTCCTGCTCTCTACCAATCCCCAGTCAGTTTGGTACTTTGGTCCCGTTTGGGCGGTTGAGGGGGCGGGCCTCGCCGTAGCGTTGCATAGCCTGAGATGTTGGCGTGGGGGTTGGCGTGGTGACCGTGGGAGTGTGTGTGCGCGCGAGACAGGGTGTGTGAGGTGCGAGCGCCCGCCATCAGCTCGGGGGGCGGGGGAGGGAGAGCCATGTCGTCCATGGTCGCCACGGGCTCCATCTTGGAGGAAGTGGGGGAGGAGGAGGAGAAGAGCCGGGAGGAAGTGATGGAGCCATGTCGGGAGACGGACTTCCTCTTCAGCGTGCGGTTCAGGTCTTCCAGGAAGTGAGGCTGCAGAGCTGGCAGGTTGGTGGCTTTCGGGGAGGTGGGGGGCACCGGAGAGGAAGAGGAGGAGGAGGAGAAGGAGCCGGAGGGTGGGGTCTGGGAGAGGGGTGTGGGGGAGAGGGGGCCGTCGCACACGGTGTTGCTCCGCTTGCTCAACGGAGGGGGCGCGGCCTTCTTCAGGGAGCTGTGTTTCCATGCCGACGAGGGCGGGGGCTGGGTGACCACCTGGGGCTGGGGGTTGACCACCGCCACTTTGGGAGCGCCCGGATGGAACTCTGACGGGAGGGGGGGCGGGGGGAACAGCTCCGAGTCGGGCGGGGGAGGAGGGAAGTAGTCCGAGTCGCTGGGCGGAGGAGGAGGGGGGGAGGGGAACTCCAGACTAGCCTGGCGCTGCTGCTGCTGCTGCTGCTGGAGGAACAGCTGGCTCTGGGTCTGGTTCTGGAGGCCCTGGAGGGCCAGAGGCAGGTTGGCCAGGTTCAGCTTCCCCGGCTTGGGCAGCGCCGACGGAGGAGGGGCCGACTCCTTGGAGGGGGAGCCCGCGGAGGAAGCAGGGGAGGAGCTGTTCCCGCTGGTGGACGCTGCCCCCCCTGCTGCAGGCTGACCAAACTTGCTGAGGAGGCTCTCCACCTTGGTAGGCCGGTCCTGGTCCGGGGGCTCCCCTACGCGCACACTGGAGGCCCTCTGGGGGGTCGGGGGGGGCCGCTTCACCCCCGCCGAGCCAGTGGAGGAGGAGGACGGAGACTTCTTCATGGGGGAGGAGGTCTTGGAGGACTGGGGAGGAGGAGGAGGGAAGTCCAGGGTGCTCTCGGGAGGAGGAGGGGGGAACTCGGGGGACTGAGACGCAGCCTGAGCCCCGCCCGGCTGCCATTTTGGTTTGGCCTTGACGGCGGGGGGAGACGGGGGGGCGGGGAACTTGGAACCCTCCATGGAAGAGGAGGGGGTGAGGGAGGAGAAGCCGCTGCAGGGAAAGGTGTTGACGATCTGCTTGACCAATGAGGAGGTGGAGGAGCAGGAAGGGGTGGGGCTGATGGGGGCCGACAAGGGGAGAGTCTTCGAGGAGAAGCTGTGCTGCTTGGGCAGAGTCGCAGGCGGCTGATTGGGCGAGTGGCCGGTGGACAGGCTCTGCTGGCGTTTGATTGGCCCCTGGTGGTTGCTGGGCGGGGAGGGTGAGACCGGCGAGAGGGGGAGGCTGGGGCCGGACGGTTTGGGGGCCGTCAGAGGGGGGAAGAACCCCCCTGAGAAGGTTTTGGGCGGGGCGCTGGGCGGGAGGTTGAGGGACTGGGGGGGAGGCGGTGGGGGAGCGGGGGCGTCGTCCTCCAGGGCGGGCGAGAAGTCGTACGCCATGTTGGGGAACTTGTGGGCTAGGAACTCCTGCAGGCCCGTGTTGGTGAGGGAGGGGTACGGGGGAGTGTCTTCCTCTGGCGGGGGAGGAGGGGGAGGGATCCCGTTGGTGTAGGGGGAGTACTGCTCCTCCACGGGAGGCGGGGGAGGAGGGAGGGGGCTGGGGGGGCCTAGCTTCAGCACGGCCATGGCGGAGCCCGGAGCCGGCATGGAGGGGGGAGGCATGGGGGGAGGCGCGGGGAGGGAGGCGGGGGAGGGGCTGTAGCCCGCCGGGAGGGTGTTGTAGTTGGGTTTGGCGCCCTGAGAACCAGAGCCGGCGCCGCTTGGGAAGGGGAGGGACTGGGGGCCGCCCGGCGCCGAGCCCTGGGCTTGGGTCTGGGTCTGCAGCCGGGCGATGGTGCTGAACTTCACGTACATGGCGGCGGTGTGACCAGAGTGGTGGGCGGGGTTAGGCAGCGGGGGGGGAGGGGGAGGCGGAGGTGGGGGGTCCGGGGGGGAGGGGGAAGACTCCGGGGACACGCTGCCGGTGTAGCTGGTCCGACAGGGAGGCGTTTGGGACGGGGGCATGGGGGGGAGCTGGAGGGGGTAGGGTCTGCTGATTGGGTCAATCCTCATCATCTGCGGGGAAAACAACGACAACAACATCAACGAAAACATCAGCAGACGATCGTGGATATGAGTGACTAGTCACAAACAAACACATCACACAAATAACAGTGCTATAACCCGCCTGTTTAAAGGAGTCAACTGGGCTTTAACAAGATCGATGCAGTTAGTCAACAAATTCAAACTATTCTACCGAAGAACTACAACACCCACCACTGCTTCTTGGAGCATAGAGCGCGATCCCAAGTAAATAACACATTCCTAAAAAATATTTTAGTAGAACCAAAATACAAGTTGCTATTGGATGTTAGAATCACACGCTAGGCCAATTAGCTCTCTTTGAGTTTAGCTCGAGTTAAGCCAGGGACATCGATGGGTCGACTCTCGATCAAGCAGAGCTCAAAGACTACACAGTATTAGAATGTTGTTGCTGAGCGGGGGTTCTACAGGCTACAAGGATTAATGATTGCATTCCGGAGTGTTCCGCTCGGTGTTCTAGAGCCGTGCTGCTAGAGGGTTCCACACTGCTCTGACCTCGCTCTCCTCCTCCGGTGCACAAGGGCACCGCCCTACGACTTTTCACCTTTGAACCCTGCCACATGGGAAATTGACAGACACACCCAGCTGCAGTTACCAAGGGCACCAAGCACGACGAAGTCATCTACACCTTGAAACCATTTCATTTTTGACGAAGCAAACTATTTCCTGTGCGTGTATACGTGTGTATGTGTTTGTACCTCTGTGAATGTTGGATGTGTGTGTGTGTGTGTGTACCTCTCCCTGTGTTCCCCTCTTCCAAGCCTCAGAGAAGATGGAGCTCACAACACTCTGGGAGCGGGCGTGGCCTGATGAGGTTGATTCTGATACGCCGCTGTCTGATTGGCTGGAGTGGTTAGACTGGGATTCTATGGAAACAAAACAGTGAAATGGTTAAAGGCTGTAGTAGTATTGCCACAAGAATAAAAATATATTTAACAAGTAAATATTTCACAAGTTGGCTAAGGTGAAATTGTTTAGCATATTTGACTAGCTCAAAACATGGCTGAATACTTTCAGAATTACAGTAGAATAAAAGTGACAGTTAGTCTGAGACTCCAGCGTGTGGTTTCACCTGGTAGGCTGGAAGAGCTGGATCCAGATTTCATGCTGGAGCTGGACAGAGAGGACCAATCATACGCTGCCTCTGTCCTCTTCATGGCTTCCTGGAAGTTTACATACAACTGCTTCCCATACTGAGGTACACACACAAACACACACACACACACACACACACACACACACACACACACACACACACACACACACACACACAAACACACACATGTATATATATGTAAAAAAGCATCAACGCAAATAATAACAAAGCCATAAAAATATAAATATCTTCAATGAAAGATTCTCTAAAATTTGTCTAGTTTTCCCTCTTAAAACAGGAAATAGAAAGTCACAAAGCGTTACCTTGGCAATGCGAATGCTGTTGACCCATTGGTGGAGAGTTCTCACATCATCACAGCACAGGTACTTAATGTACTGGGACTTCTTTTGAATCTGAGGGTGCTGCACACACACACACACACACACACACACACACACACACACACACACACACACACACACACACAGAGTCAATTAACAAGCTGCCAAAAACAGTCAATTCATATCATCAATCACAAAGCAAATATTAAATTAATGAATGTTTAATATTTGTTCCACAATAGAGAAGGTTTCTAGCCAACTTGTCTTGTTTACATTTAAAAATATTTGGTATGTTGGATAATTATTTTTAATTTCCTCTTCTATGTAAACCATTAGATGTATTGAGAATTATAAACACATTATGTAGCTATGCTCTTGAAATACCAGCAATACCCTTCCTTGCCTCTAGATGTCATTACTGAGATATAAACCCACTGACCAGACAGTGGAAACCGATTCCTAACTTCAATCCCTCGCTATATCCTGCTCCTCTTGAGGACTGTTCTTTCATTAGGAGATTACTCTGGCCTGGGATTCCTCTAGGAAGGCTAAACCAGTCAGCACCGTCCTTTGAAATGTTTCCATATGCTGCGTCTCACGACCCATAATACCGTTCTATATAGTCAGCCAGAAAAAATACATAGTATGTCTCTATACAAAGTATAGTATTACAAAAATGCATGTAACAGTCCTACTTGGCAAATGCCTCTGAAGTACCTACTAAAAGAAGAAAAGTAGTGGTATACGATTTGAGAAAGAGAGACACTTTTGCTTTGATCTAAGGGCAACACGAAGCCAAAGGGTCCAGTGTTTTCAGATCTGTAGAAAACCAACAATCAATATATATGGGTTTGCAATGGGAAATCTTAGAAAATATTTATATAGAATATATAAAGTTTTTTATTGTAATGGGTAAGTGTCATAGTATTCACCCACAAGAAAGCTGTCATATACCTTCCAAACTAATAAAAAGATAGAGAATATATCCAGATATAAAATATTCCCAAAACTGGGTTGTTATGAAGGATTGGACCAACGGTACTAAAAGCATAAGTGTGGTACCCTGATTGATGGATGGCCAAGATACTGGTGGGGCATTCAAAGGGTTCAGGAGAATTCCCAGAGTATTCCCTGATCCGTATACATAGGGATTACAGGCCAGAGGGATGGATTATTCTTAATCCCACTTCTGGGAAAACTTTTTCAATTGTCTGGTTTTATCAAAGAAAAAGAATCAACGCGTCATGTTGGTAAATCTAGTGAGTATCTCTCGGTCACTCAATTATTTCCTCGCTCTCTCTCACTCTCTTTGTATGTCTCTTTGTCGATCTCCCTCTGTCCCTCTCACATTTTCTCATTCCCTCCATTTCTCTCTCTTTCTCTCCACCACCTCTCGTTGGCGTTCTTTGTTTTCTCCTCTCTGATCTCTTCATCCAAATCTCTCTCATCATCCAGAGGACATGGGTGACCCAGAACAACTGAATAAAGGGACATGAATACAGCTGAACTCTCTCTGTCCCTCTCTTTCTTTTTTTCCTTCCCTTGCCCTTCCTCTCTTTTTTACTATCCTCTTCCTCTCTCCCTCTCTCCATCTGCTGTCTCCATACTCCAACTGTACCCTTGCCACCGCCTGTCAACCCTGTTAAACTTGCTTCATTCGTTTTGTCTGTCTGTCTGTCTGTCTGTCTGTCTGTCTGTCTGTCTGTCTGTCTGTCTGTCTGTCTGCCTGCCTGTCTGCCTGCCTACCTGCCTGCCTGCCTGCCTGCCTGCCTGCTTGGCTGC
>JAVQJS010135483.1:0-10936 GCA_036024795.1 Galaxias rostratus | reverse complement strand
ATTTTACTTTAAATCATTTATTTATTTATTTTTGTGTTGCAAGGTGTATGTCTGATAAACCAAAGAACATAAAAGCAGAATACTAAAGACCAAGGGAAGACACCACAAATAAATTAGTGTGATTCATCACTTCCTTCCTATTGAGCATGAATAGTGCAAGAGCACAGGGTGTAAACTCCAAGTTACAGAAGAGAACGGCCAGTCCTCCGCCCTGGCTGTATTATTGTGTGTGTGTGTGTGTGTGTGTGTGTGTGTGTGTGTGTGTGTGTGTGTGTGTGTGTGTGTGTGTGTTTGCGCACGCGCGCGCGCTTGTGTGTGCCTGTGAAAGAGACAGTATGTGGACTCAAGCGTGTGCTTTTGTGTGCTTGTGAGTCCAAATGTGCATGTGTGTGCAATTCAGCCTACTGTTTATGTGTGCGTACTGTACACGGTCCCACAGCTAACGATGTGTGTAATCTGTGTGTTGTACGAGACGTTGTGTATATGGTGAAGGACCTCCAACAGCACTGCTCTCGACCTCTGGTGCCATCTGCCAGTGACAGGGCAAAAATGCAAATAAGCTGCTGTCCCGCAACACATCAGGGCCAGCTCTCTCCATTAGAGCAGCCTGCACAACTTAACTAGGTCAGACGGACCAGCAGCCAGCTGTGTGTGTTGGTGCGTGCGTGTGTGTGTGTGTGTGTGTGTGTGTGTGTGCGTGCGACGCCAGTCTCTTTGTGCGGAGAGACGGCTGTACATGCGCGTGTGTGTGTGTGTATGTGTGTGCGTGCATGCGTGCGTGTGTGTGTGTGTGAGCGACGCCAGTCTCTTTGTGCAGAGAGACGGCTGTACATGTGCGTGTGTGGGGGATGGGGGCTTGTTGAGTGGTCGCTCCAGCACAGGGACCTCTTAATATCTTTGCTGTCTGTTCACAAAGCCTCAGCGACTGACTGTAACATCACAGAGGCAGGGGGAAGGCCGGCTTTGTGCAGCCTCGTAGAAAGATCCCTCACCGAGGGCACGGTGTCTCCCTGTGGGTGCTTAGCCTGTTTGACGAGGCGCGAGGCCTGCACGACAAACAAGCAACTCTTATCTGCAGACTGAAATGAGACCCGCAGCCGCCACACACAAGCCGATAGCGAGCGCGTTAAAGTCCCGAACGACGGAGAGCGGAATGATGCAACGCGGGAGCAACGCTGGCGCCATGCCGACAGGTGCCATGCCGACAGGTGCCATGCCGACAGGCGCGTCTGCACTCGCATCGCGGCGACGCCTCTGAATTATGAATGAGGTCGTGTGTGTGTGTGTGTGCACCTCTCCTTCGCCCCAAAAGGTTCCCCTTCAGCCTCACGAGGCTCCGGTAGTAACCCTGGCGCAGCACCTCCTGTTCCGCCCAGGCACCTCCACGTCTTTTCCTCTTCTGCTTGTATAAGAACCATGGCTGTTGGTGGGTTTTCCCTGTTGACGGGATGGGACCGGAGCCTGCATTAGAACCACCGTCCATCGGTAGAACCAATGTGTTCTGTGGTCAGGGAATAGGTGGGAATGGGGGGAGGTGTCGCTTCTCGGGAACGCTGGAAAATCCACTGTTACTGTCTCCAGTGACTGAAGCAAAATACCATACGAGCACTACCAATACAATCCATAATGTCAGGCTGGGTATACCGTGTGTGACGACCGATGTGCGTGGATGGGCAGTTAGGCCATCATGGCAGCGTCACTCTCTTCAATTCTCAGTTTTACATTTTCTATTTGATTATGTAGTCATTAGTTTATGTTAATTGCTTTATCGCTTCCAATGCTTCTTTTTGTTTTTAAAGTGCCATTGGGTTCTTGAAAGGTGCTCTCCCATTAAAGCTATTATTGCTCCACTACGGGACCACTCTTTGGCCCTCAAGCTGGCGGTTCTCCGCTCCTCTAACTGGTTTCAGCAGATTGTATATGTAGTCAGCAGAGAGACTCACGATTTCGTTTCCTGTAGTCCCGTGTTCTTCTACGGGCCATTCGACTGCTCTCCCAGGTGCCTGCAGGAACTACGAATCCCTGGGCTCTGTTTCTGTAGAGTGTGTGCTTGCATGTTTCCCGCATATGCATGTGGATGCCATTTGTGTTTTGCATGCGTGCTCGTGTGTGCGCACATACACAGTGTGAGATGAGCTGCGATGGTGGTGGGAGGCGAAGAGGTTAATATTTTCCAGGCTAGTGAGTGGGTGGTGATAGCTGCGTGTGTGTGCAGCGCATGTGAACGCAAACAGACACACACACAAACACACACACACACACACACACACACACACACACACACACACATGCCTATGTTATTTTTGTGTGTTTCAGTGTAGTGTGTGGGAAGAACGAAAGAAACGGCAATTGAGAAAAAAAAGGCACGAGATAGAGAGAAGGAGCAGCAGATGCAGAGTGCAGAACTGAAAGTTTCATGAAAGAAAGTCGCTTGATGAAGTGATCACTTTTCCCATCGAATATAACATGCAATGCCATGGCCATCCAGTGAGGCTGCAGCGCTAGGGGATGAGGGTTTGGGACGGGGTAAGGACAGAGGAAGGACATACTAATGACAGTCTGGGGACAGGGTCTGGAAGAGAAGGTCTTAATGAGAGGGTGAAGAGAGAGAGGACATCGTGAGTGTGTGAGTGTGTGTGTGCGCGTGCGTGTGTGTGTGTGTGTGCTGCGTGCGTGTCAGTGTGTGTGCGTGTGTGCATGTGTGTGTGTGCGTGTGTTGCGTGTGTGTCAGTGTGTGTGCGTGTGTGCATGTGTGTGAGTGTGTGTGTGTGTGTGTGTGTGTGTCTGTGTGTGAGTGTGTGTGCGTGTGTGCGAGTGTGTGTGTGAGAATGTGTGCGTGTGTGAGTGTGTGTGAGTGTGTGAGCGTGTGAAGACTGATGAAGAGAGGATAGGTAGAGGACAGCCCAAGCGAGGACAGGGTGTGTGGAGGAGAGCTGACATCGGCTTGGCCCGCCGTACTTGGCTTAGCTCATTCTGTCTCTACTGCTGTGTTTTCAGTAAGTCCCTAACCGGATTTCTCCAATACCACTACTCCCAATAAATCCATCTCTATGGGATATTCAGCCGGGATTATTGCTGTCTCTCTCTCCCTGCGCTGGCGTAACGAGTCGCCACAGCGCGGAACGAGGCACACAATTCGCACTCCGCTCCATTGTCTTCCCCACCAGACAGCCACAGAATGAACGTTCCCCGCCTAAGTCCCCCTCCGTATTATACACTCATCCCCACGTTCACTCTTCTCTGATGAGACAGACCTCTGGAAGCTGTGCGGGAGAAATCTCTGCAAAGACATGTGGTCTGCTCTAGATGCTCCATCTCTATGAGTTGAATTCTCTTTATCTGGTTCACACGTGTGGGGGGGAAACAGAAAATCAAGAGAGATCAAATTGTAGTGTGCCGATGCTTTCTGGCTCTACTAACAGACTGCTAACTTCAATGTATTATTATTATTATTATTAACACCATATTCTATAGCCGTTGTTGGTTCATGTGAATGTGTAAGAACGTCAGCCAACGCAGGCCCTCTCTGTGCTCTACATAGACCAAGAATGCTTTCCCCTGAGACCTGCATCATCAGCACTGAGGTCACTTCCTGTGGTTTAGAAGCAGAATGTACCTCTTCCTGTTCTATGTGCAGAGAAAGATCAGATTGCAAGGCACTGTGCCACCACTTCCCCAATCACATCTCCTTAGGGCAACTCGGGGACAGTTCCAGCAAGCTCTGGGAAAAAGATTTGCCTCATATTTATGTATATAGTCGAAATGTACTAGTGGGTATTATATATTGTGATTTTTAAAAACTGGCCAGATGGAGACACCATATATCATCTGTTTGTAAACGTTTCCAAATATACACTCTGGAAACAATACTAGGAGGCCCACATTCGGTATCAAGTTCCTGTTTCAGAATCTAATTGTGTGAATATGACGCAAATTTGTACCTGTTGCCTTTATCAGAGCATTCGATCTTACGGCGACCTGATCTATTGCCTTATTCTAGTGGCAGTTGAAAGACACTGGACAATGTGGCCAAGGTACTTGTAAGCTCCTCAACGGTGTAATTTTGAGTTACATTAAAATAGTACAGCAGCTATTCTGCAAAATAGGCCGACATAAAGTATTGTATTTGTAGAAATTTGTTTGAAAGGCATCAATATGCTTTTTTTTTTTTACCAATGGGCAAGTGGCAGAACCATATTCTTAAATGAGAGCCATTGACTTGATCAGTCATTTAGTGAACAGCTTCACCGCAAGCTTTGTCCGCCCACTGCGAACCTACGTTCAACATCCTGGCGTCTTTGAGTGTTTTGAAAACCGCTTTTTAAATATAATGTATTATCATTCATTATTATTATCTTGAGCGAGATGCTTTCTCCAAGCCGTAAGCTATTTTTCTGAAACTTTCCCCAAGCTGATAGTCAGAGCAACATAATGTAAACCATTCACTAATCCCCTGCATCGTGTTTTCAATGCACTGACTACCCTCGTCCTCCCTCGTAGTTTCTCTTTGAGTTGGTTTTATCCTGGAAGCTGCTACCTGCCAGTAGGTCTCTCCTATTCCCTTACGCTCTCTCCCATCTCCTAAGGGACTGTACCAACACGGTCTCTCCCATCTCCTAAGGGACTGTACCAACACGGTCTCTCCCAGCAGAACAGCGGCATGCGTCTCTCTGCACCCACTCCAGTGAGCTGAGTTTCTGCACAGTATTTTGAGCATGACTTTGAGCAGCAGTCGATGGCACACATTATTTTATTTAATGTGTTGCTCGAAAGGAAGGAAGACTCCTGTCTTTTACTATCACTGTAAATCAGAACGGCCCAACCATCGCCACATGGTGGCAGGGGTATTAAACAATATCAGTAGTAGAAAGAGTTGACAGCTAAGATAAAATGAGACATTAAAATACACTCTGATGTGTATCCACCATGCCATCCACCATCCACCATGCACCGTGCATACACCATGCCATCCACCATGCACCGTGCATACACCATGCCATCCACCATGCCCTGGACACTGATGGTGAAGGTGGTCGGATTCTTTGCTTGGATGTCTAAATGTACTGTGTGGTGATGCAATGCCAGCGGTTACTCAGTAAAGGCTCCTATAAAAAACATAATTTCAAATTCACGTTGATGGTGGAAGACTTTTATTGTTATTATAAAAGGCAAGAATTGTAATGTGAGGAATAATTTGCGTCCCATGACTGCTTTGCTCCTAATAAAAAATAAAAAAATATATATATATATATTATTTGAAATTGGTTGCCTAGAATACATGTACATGTGTCATCTTTAGTCTATCGGTTTGGAAGTTTGACTTGGCTGTTGTGGGCTGTAGGACCAGACACCAGCACAAAGCTAGCTCTATCGAGAATCACAGAGACTACAAAGGGATGAAATTTGATACACTTGAAAAAAACATTCAAATCCCTGAGGAGCTCTCCTTCAAGGAAGTTCTGCCTCTTCAGCCCGAAATACTTTCTTTTAAGAGGAAATATTCACCAGAGGCCTTTAGTAGAAATGCTAAAATGCTCCTTGACTCCACTTGGTGAAGATCAAACAAACATGTTATAGAGGAAAGTACGACACATGGTTTGTAATTTTGCAAGAACGAAGGAAGGAAACAAATAATTTACATACAGTAGTTAGGCGATCTAAAGGTCTCATCCCTTTACACGCACCAATAGTTGGTAAGGGTGCAGCTTACAGCATTAACAACAACTGTAACAGTAACAGCAACAATTATGCAATGAAGTACTTTAGTTTGATAACGATGGGGCAGTTTGTTTAATTAAAAAGACAGTTGTAGAGACCAATTATTGAGACCCCGAAAGCATGTCAATGGTTCCGTTACCTTTTATATTGTTAATCTAATAAAACTAGCATCATCTCTTTAATAACCGAAACCGGAGTTAGAGAAATAAATATGCAGTAGGCCGGATCATTAGTTTTATGTAGCACCTCATTCATGTGTCAATGATAAGGCTACTTGTTAGGATTAGAAAATGCTTGGTCCACGTCAAAGACTCGCATCTTCAGAGTGCTGTAGGTAATATCAGCCCTACAGCCCGTAGTTTGTGGCATTAGTAGAAAATGCAAAGCACTGCCATTAAATTGAACCTAACTCACATGTTTGCTTGAAAAGCGACCAGACCAGCGTACATCCTGTCAATGACTTTAATGCATCAAAAGACCCAGACATACAGACATAGTTCGAGGGTTCGATCGATAGGCTTTGATTCCTCTAGATTTTTTCCCCTTGTTGAAGCCATCTCAGTGCAAAGCGTAGAGCACTTTACACAGAAGCCATATGCTGACGGTGCAAGTTAGGATCGCCATTATATAGAACATGTTCACAAAGCGTTTTGGGGTATCAGAAAAGCTATAAAGCTATACAATGAACATTAACAATAATAATAATAAGCATCGTATCAAGTCAGCGCGCAGTACAGTCGATTATAATAATTTACATGTTTATTATTAATAATAAAAAATAAAAAAAAACTAAGAATAGCAGGCTATGAAAAACGTTACGTGGAAACGGTAGACACCTTGAAAATGCAGATGTTCTCTTGTTTCTTGAGTTGAACACATCAATTCTTGGTTTGACACCGTGGAAAGAGCTACAACACCACCTACTGGCCAAAAGGACAATACATTACCCAAACGTGATTGGACCTGAAAGCGAAACTGAAAGCCACTAACTGGAGTGAACGGTACTTTTCACTCATTCAATTGCGTGACAAGTCGCCAACCTGTCGAGAATCAACTATGGCACTGGGTCGAATGTTTTAGGGACTTTTGCGTAAAACAACCTAATCGCAATAACACAAATGTATCCCGGGTTGTACTTCCTAAAGTCATTTTAAAAATGTTTCATTTTGTTCTCATACTCAAAACGACGTACATTCAAAAGATGATCGCCGACTCAGTACTTATTCTGTGCTTAATGGTGAGTAAACAAAATTGTTTCGAGTATTAACGTTACTTAACTCTATATTTTTTATGAACGGACATCAAGTCACTATTAGACTTTCACAGATAAATTTTTGAAGCCACTGTTTTCGACCCGAGTAATGCGACTGTACTTTGACGCCATATTTATCTCCTCCCTGTACACACCTCGATAACACAACTTACCTAAATTGGACAGTCTATAACGCATACTGCCCCAGCTTCGAATGAACAGGACTCACATTTCAAAGACAACCAAATCGTCACCAGACTGTTCCGCTTCAAGAGACAGACTTGTCAAGATGGCACATACCAGCATAAAGGAATAACGTGCTGCCTTTGTGCTGCGGGTGAGTTTTTTGGTTTGTCAATACAAGTAACATAGTTTGACTCCTGCCAGTATGTTATGTCTGGTTGACTTCTATCAAACAACGTATTGTATTATTTTAGGAGATATTTACTTACACCAATAGTGAGCTAATGCTGCATGCTTACCCATTCCTGAAGGAATTAAAGGCCTGTTATATCAAATGCATTGTTTCCCATGCCATTCTCTTAGGACAACACTTGGAGAAGCACTGCAATCAATCTGGGATACCAGGGAATCGGGAATGTGTGTACTGTAAAACTGGGGAGACATACAACAGTCATCCCAACAGCTTGGACTCATGTGAACCATGCACCTCCTGTGATTCCAAAGGTACACACTCACACAGAAACACACACGCACTCACACAGACACACACACATAGACACACACACACCGACACACACAGACACACAGACACACACACACACACACAGACACACACACACACACACACACACACACACACACACACACACACACAGTGAAACGTATGTGCACCTCCAGTTTACCCATAGGGACTATTCTTGTATCTACTGGACTGTTATCACATTTGTAAACACACTGAACAACTGAACAATTATACAGATCCACTTCATCATTTACTATTTCATCTTCACAATGTTCTTAACACAGTTTGGGCTGGACATGGTGAGCAAGGCACCACTTCATTTATTGAGTCAAGGTTTTCTGTTGAATACGTTGTGCCTTCCGAGGAAGATTCTAAATTAAAGTTCCTACAAATAGAAGTAAACATTTGTCTTACTATATGTATACAATTGTATTATATAAATATCTACATTCAATTGATGGGGCCATTCAATTTGTTTTCTGTAGCCAGTCTAGAGGTAAAGGACCGTTGTACCATCTCTAAGGACACAGTGTGTCAATGCCAGAAGGGTCACTTCTGTGAAAAGGGCCCAGAGAACTGCAAGGCCTGCCACCCATGTACAGTGTAAGTCAATGGATGGAAATTTAAACTTGAAACTGAAATGTTAATGTATTGAGGATTCACGTACACACACATGGGATTTATAAATCAGAGACTAATAGTGAGTGAGGAGAAGGTGAGGACATTTTTTTGTTCTTATTTAAAGAAATGTTTGAAGTCTTTTTGTAACATGCTCTCGAAGAAATATATTCGGTATTTGTAAAATTACACATACTGAAGTCACTTTTGTCTGTTAAAGATGTGGGGACGAAGGCATCGATATCGCATGCACTGCTACCAACAACACAGTATGCAACCCCATCGGGAATTCAAGTAATCATTGTATTTATCATTCAAAGTACATATATGTTATAGTTGTTTATAGAAGCTCTTGAATTAAATCTATTATATTTCCTTGAAACACTTTAAAATTATGCTTTTATAAAACATGTTATGACATATTATGACGTGATGTGTTCCAGAAGGAGTTGGAATTGGAGTTGGAGTGGCCTTTGCTGTGCTTGTGGTTCTGGCAGTTATAGCATTTTATGTGATTAGGAAGATGAAGAGATTATATAGAGGTAATAAAACATTTGTTCAGTGTTTTTTAGTGTTTTGAAAAGCGCTTTATAAATATAATGTATTATTATTATTATTATTATTTGACTAGCTTTACTTAAAATGTTCTTGTAAGCGCAATATCTTCTCCTTTTGTTTTGTAAAAAGTACAGTGTAGTCAAAGGCTTGGGTAACTAATTAAAGAAAGGAAAGTATTTTGTTATTGTCATTATCATTGTTTATAGGGATTCGTTGACAGATATGAGCTCTGAGAGGACACATGGGCCTGACCATCAGCTTTTTTGGAATTGTACTGTGCCTTGCTCTTTCTTAAAGACAACACATCAATTGCATGTGTGGGCTCTGCAGACTGGCCCTCTCAATCAGTCAGTCAGCGCTGTGCTGTCAGGGCTGGGGGTTCAAAAAACTGCTTTTCAGAAAGACCTACCCTAGGTGGATAGTTGTATTTTGCAAAACAGTGTAAAAATATCCATAGTCAAATATAAATATTATACAAACAAATTTCATTCTAAAAGCAAGAAAAGGGTATTTTGTCTTTGTTAAAACAGCATAATATTCTGTAAAAGCATAAAATAACATGTCAAATAAGTATATAAGATTTAAGTATATCTCAGTGTGAAGGGATTAGTTGTTTAATATAATACCATCCTAAACCATGCAGTGTCACTTACTTACTGCCTATCCCAAACAGTTGAAGATCCTGGATCACAGACACGCCCAGAGGTATGCCTCATGTTACCTACCCGTACATGTTCCTTAACATGTGAAATAAGCCGGTACAAATACGCACGCACACACACACACACACACACAGACACACACGCACACACTCACTCACACGCACGCACGCACACACACAGAGAGAGAGAAAAGTATATGTGTACCCCAAGTTTACCCAGAGTGATTAACCTTGTATCTTCTGGAATGTAATCAACAATTTTCTCTGTCCTGGCATTCTTAACAATTGCATAGCTAACCAAATATTTAATGTAGGTAAGTTCCTAGGCTTGTCCTGATCATGTTTGTTGGCATTGCTCGTCTTTTCACTTCTGTGTCTGAATTGGCTCCCTGTGTTCTGTATCGATTTTCCCTTATAACATTTATTTTTTCTCTTTGTGCTTTGCATGGACTTTTGATATTAACTGAACACCAACCTATTGTATGAAGAATGTAATCCATTCTTTTTTTTGAGATTCCTTAAAAACGATCACAATTTGTGCCACCGTATGTAGCAGGCAACCAACTGTTGCACATTGAGTTGCTAATTTATTAACGTACTTTTTGCACCTTTCAGGAAATGAAGCCCTTGCAATGTAAGCACTTTGTACAATATTCTACCTCTTAATATTGGCAGTCAAATTTAAAATAAAATAAAAAAGTTGATCTAAACAAATAACCGCCTGTTTGTGTGGAAGGTCGTTTACTTATTAATGGCGGCATTGTCAGAGACTGAAATAGTGACAACACAATAAGATGTGTGCACCTTATTTAGTAATGAACGCAACTATAATATTACAGCTTTTTGAACGACCTTTCTGTGTGCAGCTATAGACCTTTTCCCACATCTTCATGACATTGCCAACACGTTGGGATGGAAGATAACGGAGGAGTTAGCGGCACGCTCTAAAATGAAGGATGCTGTTATTGATTCTCACAAGCAGAACCACCCTGGTGACTCCCAGGAGGCCGCCTACCACCTGCTGAAAGACTGGGTGGAGAAGCAGGGCAAGGAGAGCGCTTTGCATACGTTGATAAAGACACTACAAGACACGGGCAGAAAATCGAAAGCTGATGAGATAATGGAGATTTTAAATAAAGAACAACAAAAGAACAACGTCGACACACAAGTGTAGATTACCCCGGTAATTTGATTTTTTGCAGAATGTTTGATCGTTCTCATGCATCTTTTAAACGTACAGGTGATTGTTCTTACTTGCCGTCTCAAGCCCCACTCACTACCCAGTTGGCCATTTAGCTATATTTTATTTGATTGTATTTCATTTTTTTCTTTTTTTAAATTCTTTTATTATTATTTTTATACCCTAAGCTATTTTCTTTGCTGTATTCTGTGTTTTACTTGATAAATTCTTTCATGCCTTTTT
>JAVQJS010135482.1:0-11458 GCA_036024795.1 Galaxias rostratus | reverse complement strand
AAATGTGTTGATGATTGGAGATGCCATAGTTCAAAGTTAAGTGCACTTTTACATTTCTCAGTTTGAAGGCATTTGTTGTTTCCGTATTATACTGTATTACAAAATTGTATCTGTGTTTTTTTTACAATCTCTTTGGCTCTACTTCCACAATATTGTGGTCATTTTTCACAAAGTCAGAGACAACACACTAAACCATCACCACTTGCAATACACTGTCTCATGCTCATAAACAAAAGTTATTTAACATTTGTTCAGATCACAAACACACAAAACACCTATAGTTTCATAGTTAATTTTTGTGTACTATCCTATAATATTAAAGTATAAAGTACTTGATACGTTTTTCAATATGCCACTGAATGTATTTCTGTAAAATTTGTAGTAGAGAGACATCGCAAAGTAATTATATAGAAATGTGTTTAGAGTGTCAGCAAAATACACAAAAAAAGTCCAATGTGTCAAACAAAAACATCTTCCTCATCCGACTGCTTCGAAATGCAAAATCCTTGACAAGATACTTCCATCAACCCTGCACTGGCATGTGACTGGTTTCCAATGTGATCTGCAAAGCAATAAAGATACCAATTTGCACATTTTTAATGATCAGCACCCTCTTTTCTGTTTACTACATATAAGTAGTTCAGTGTTTATAAAATATTTGTAAGAGTCCCACTGCCAAGTTTCCTGGCCCATATTATACTAACCAATGATGTCATGAGACATCAGCAGTGAATCAAGATGTAAATAGAAACAGCACAATGAGTTTCATTGTAAATGACATGAACAACAGTCACAGTGGTTTGCAATGGAAATTATACACAGTAAGCCAATGTGTCATCCCAAGAGGTTCCTGTTAACTCAGTTGAACTCTCTTCCAGCACCATTTAATCCCCCAGGGTTTGTTTATAATGCCTGAAAAAACAAGGTTTAAGAGGACCTACAGGCATGTCTTAACTGGACGTAACTTGAGTTACTTTGCTTAGATGCTGTCACTGTAATGGAATGCCGTTAATGGACAGTGAGCCAAGCGAACAGGTCAATAGAACATTTTAACAACTTAATTCCTCAGAAAAAAAGGAAGTGACTTTGTTAAAGGGTTGCATCAACAAATTGAGCAACACGCGTTTCGACATGGATTTCCAGGATCTTTACCTTGGAGTCTTTTTGGCGGCCTGACAGTGTTAAACTCTGAACCGTTTGTACTCCCCACACCCTTCTCCACGCCTCTCAACACGTAGAGGTATTTTAGGCAAACTAGATGCCGTAATCTAGAGTGACATCTCACACACTGCAGGAGTACTACCACCTACGGCACGCAGAAACACCTTTTGTCTTTCTGCTTAGGAAACATGTTATGGACACTCTTCTGTTTGCTCAATGGTCTTCTTGTTCTAGTTTTTATCTACTCTACCCGCTCAAGGTATGTAGAATGAAGCTGGATTTCAGGTCTGTGAACTTACTCTTTTGGTCTTGTGTCATTATTTGCAGGACAGTGAATGCGATTTGTTATTTGACATTGTGGATTATAATTTTATATACATATATAAAAGTTAAAAAACCAAATTTTATGTACATTTTATTTTCAAATTTTTGTTAAAACAAATAAATTAAACAAATTTACATGCATATTTTTGTATAAATGTTTTGCATTTTTTCACACCAGACAAAAACATTGGCATAGTACTGGGTTCTGTACATTGATATTTGTATGTCGTAAACATACCATGTACAGCACTGTGCAAAAGGTTTTTAGGCCGGGGGGCCCTTGTTCCGAAGGTGAATTGTAGTCACTCCAAATGTTGATTTGATACAGTTTTGTTCTTCACTGACTTTGTATTTTATGAATTGGTAAAAACAAACAATTGACATTTCTCCATATATTTTTTCCTAACTTTATAGACTCTAAAAATAAAATCTTTACACAGTACTGTATGTCAGTCAGACAAGCAAAGAACATAAATTGATTTGCATAGTGCTGCATTTGCATCGATTTTGACCCTCGACGATAGAGGTCTTTGAGGCAGAAATTCCAAAGCTTTTTGACATGGAGGAACTCATTCAGTGAAATAGTTTTGCTCCGGCTTCACATCTGTCTCTGTGTGTGTGTTTGACAGACAAAAAAATGAACCACCTTTGGACAAAGGTTTTATTCCTTGGCTGGGTCATGCCCTTGAGTTCGGGAAGGATGCTGCAAAGTTTCTGACTCGGATGAAACTTAAACATGGAGATATATTTACTGTGAGTGCTTGCATCACCATAATATATTGAATATATTTCAATTGACTATTAAGTGATATGAATGACAACTGTTTAGATGGTTCTTATGGAAATCATCATGACAATTTTAATGAGGATGATGATAGTGCTATTGCTGCGTCTGATGAATAGGATAACTAACACAAATGAACGGTGTTCCTCAGGTCCGCGTGGCTGGTCAGTATGTCACGGTGTTGCTCGACCCAAACTCCTATGATGAGATCCTGAACGACACAGAGGCCCTGGATTTCACCCGCATCAAAGACCTGCTGCTGCAGAGAATCTTCAGCTTGCAGCTCCACAGCAGTGACGAACACAAAGAGAGGGCCTGGATGGAAAAGTAAGAAGTAGTTCTCAATGATACCTTAACATATCTGTACCTGGACTAGACTGCGTTGGCCCCAGCACTGATTCCCGATGGTGGTTGTGAACATAAACCATCCTCCCCGCCGCAGAATGGGTGTGGGTGTTGTCCACGTTCACGTTGCTAATTTAAGTCAATGGAATCTCCGTGGGCTTTCCTCTCAGACACTTCCAGGGCGATAGTTTATCCAAGCTCAGCAGCTCCCTGCACATCCATCTCCAGGCCCTGTTCGCGGCTGCACAGGAGGCCTGCAGCCCTGCCCAGTGGAAGCAGGAAGGCCTTTTCAGCCTCTGCTACAGCTTGCTATTCAGGTAGAACAAAAGCTGGGCATCCTTAACCAAAACAAGGAAATAATGATGTTGTTTTTTTAGCCTTGACTCTTATCTCCTGCCCTAATCCTAGGGCTGGCTATCTCACGCTCTTTGGGTCAGAGAGAGGCAGCGATGTGGCTGCGGTTTACAAGGAGTTCCGCCAGTTTGACGACCTTCTTACCAAACTGGCACGCTCGACACTGAAGCAAGGTAATACCACCCCATGACGGGATCTGCCTCTTTGTATCTGTTGGGGCACGCGTTTTCCATGCTGACTGTGCAAAGTACAGCAGAGCTCATTGACATGACGCGTCCGGCAGGGGAAAAGAGGACCGCCTCGTCGTCCAGGGAGCACCTGTGGGATCTGCTGTCCCCGGACTGCCTGAGTGGAGGAAAGCACAGTGGCTCCTGGCAGCAGTGCTATGGGCAATATCTGCAGGAGGAAGGTGTGGACGCTGAAATGCAGAGACGCGCCATGCTGCTGCAGCTCTGGACCACCCAGGTGAGTGTTCTCCACACACACAACCGTACGCACGCATGCACGCACGTATGCACGCATGCACACATGCAAGGACACGCACACAAACACGGACACACGTACACACGTACACAAGGACACACACATACCCACCCACGCACACATACTCACACACACACACAGACACACACACAAACACACACACTCACACACTAAACATATATGCAAGACACAATGCCTAACCACACCCTGGTAACAGGCCTCTTTTGAGAGCACAGCGAACTTCCTTCTCAATGTCTCGCACACTCTCTGATGCATTCCTCTCTGTACTGGAAAATCGTCTTTGGCGGAATGGAATGCAATCAAACGCCCATTCGTGTGATTCATTTTCCATCACACATGGCCTAGAGTGGTATCACAGACCTGCACATGAATTATCAGCCATAGCATTCTGATACCTGCATACCTAACTTCTTATTTAAACTGGAAGGTATTGCGCATTTGTACAAAGGTGAATTTCATATGAATGATTTTAAAATGCTATGTGTAACTGTATGGTTTTAGGGCCATTCAAATAATCACACCATATTGCACAAAAGATCGCAGGATCTAAATCTGTTAGTAACAATGGCGGTATTACTGTTTATGATTTTATCAATGAAAACCAGTACTGACAAGCTTAAAACAACCATGTCGGTAATACACCGTGTGGCCAGGGGAGGGAGTCGCTGCACTGGTTTTCTCCATCTCGTCTTCCAATACGTGCTGTGGCTAGACACAAACAGAACTCCTCCCTACGACAGCCTTGCACTTCAACTCCCACTGGGGCCCAACTCAGACCAGGAGAGCAGGTAACGTTCCCGCGGTGAGTTTGACCGCGCTCCCTCTGGGGTCCTGGCTCTCCTGCCGCGCTAACGTGGACTCATAGCGTTCCTAGGAAATCCCTGGATGAGCCGGAGATGGGAGCTCCATGGACAAAACGTTTGACCTGATGTGAGGGATGACGAGGAGAACAAAAGTGGATGTGTGTTTGCTGTCAATTAGCATCAGCCTTACAGACAGTAGTTTCCAATTTTCAGCTACTTTGAGGTTTTTTATTAAAGAGAATATAGAATACAGTCGTTCAGCTCCGTAGAGAGTTGGGCAAATACGTTAAGGGTCTTGTAGTGTTGATTAATTTGAGAATGAATAATTTACAAACATTACATTTACATTAATCATTTTGTTTCAGACGCACACGGATGCTGTATAGCGTCTCGATCTTTCTCGAGCCCGTGCACACACCTTGCTAGTGTTGCTAGAGATTTTGTGCACGCAAACACACACGCACAAATTAAGTGTGCCAGTTTCAAAACACACAAACACCTACACACCTCCACAAGTCCGATCCGCCTCGTAACGATATGACAGGTCGGCCAGAATACACAGGCAGTCGACATTGTTAGAAGGAGCGCTGGCCACATGGGACTCGACGGGGTAAGAGTAGATGTGCTCCCTGCCATGCGTTGGCCCCGGCCGTCAGTGGAGGGCTGACCCTAGTGGCGTGAAAAAGGCTCCCTGAATGGAGAGCAATTACGGCCTGACAGGCCTGGACGCGTCTCTGCCGGGAAGGCTGAGCACGCCCCACTAAGGCCCGACAGACGAGCACACTGCACCTGTCAACGCTGCCAGAGTGAGGTGTCGGGAAACGGACTGGAAAACAATATGAGACGCACTCTCAATCCTATGCAGGAAGACCATGTCATTGTGCGAGCACTCCCCCAACACCGTCTGCCAACCTTCTTTCTGACAGAACATTGTTATTTTGGTGATATGGCCTAGCACTTCTGTTCCTCGTATGGGTGCTCAGGGCCTATGCATGAATGGCCTGTGTCTTATATCTGTCATTGACCCACAGTCGAACGTCCCAGTGGGCTGGAAAGTGCCCCACACTGATTGGCTCAATTTTGCCCTCGTTGCTGTTCTTCCCCCATCCAGGGCAACGCTGGTCCCGCTGCCTTCTGGATGCTGGCCTTCCTGCTCACCCACCCCGAGGCCATGAGCGCCGTGCAGGCCGAGCTACGAGGGCTCCATCCCCACCACACCGGGGAGACAGGCAGCAGCACACCAGTGTTAGGTAAGGCAGAGCTTCGCAGGCAGAGCCTTCTCAATTATTTACCGGGTCTTCTTTTCTGTTGTTTACCTCATGTCCAGCCCCCTATCTTCTGAAACTGAGAAGAATGAAAAGCGAACCAAGGATCGACATAACCCTCAAGGATCTCAAATAAAATTTCCTGGGAATCAGATGGGGGGGGGGGGGTTCAAGCTGTCTTCAAAATAACACGAAACTTCTTGAAAGCCTTGCCTAGAGTGAGGGACACTGTGTCCTTTTTATGTTCTAATTCCACTGGAGCCGGCATGACGTGCATTTCATTCTATCTTTCTTTATCTCTCTTCTTCCCCCACCCACCACCCCTCCCTTTAGATAGCGTTCTGAGCGAGACCCTTCGCCTCACCGCTGCGGCGCTCATCACCAGAGAGGTGGTGCGGGACAGGAGCCTGAGCCTGCGGTCGGGCCAGGAGTACCACCTCCGCCGGGGGGACCGGGTGTGCCTCTTCCCCTTCCTCAGCCCGCAGATGGATCCAGAGATACACCACAAGCCACAGGTACCAGAGCCCGGCTCTATTTGTGTGTGTGTGTTTTTTTGTGTGTGTGGACTGCATTTAAGTGTCCATGGTAGTGTTTAAGTGGAGCCTGGATTATGGGCAGAGTGTTGAAAGGCAGATGGTGCAGGTCTCAGGGGATTAGCAGTTAAGACGGAAGGATCTAAGAGAAACAAGCACAACAAGGCGTGAATTGGGGAGGGACCAATAGACAGTGGGCCTGATCTTCAGTGACACACACTTAGCGAGTCGAATGGTGAGCATTATAGTGTGCTTGTTTGAGTCACCCATCGGTCAATGACACGGCTCCCAGCCGATGATACCCTGGACGCCTGCTCAGCGTCCCCATTAAGCAACACTCAGTACGTTTACTAGGTTCATAAACTTGATTCTGGCGCATTAACACACGCTGCTGTCCGTTCTTCCCAGGTATTCAAGTACGATCGCTTCCTGAACAAGGACCTGACCCGGAAAAGGACGTTCCATAAAGGCGGGGTGAGGATGAAGTACTACACCATGCCATGGGGTGCTGGGAGCAACGTCTGTGTGGGGAAAAAGTTTGCCATTAGTGGCATAAAGCAGTAAGTAGACAAGAACCCTCTCCCGGTCTGGGGAGCAGAATTGCACTCTCATGCTTTTTTTAAAGTGCTGTCTGAAATTTCCGAGCCACTTTCTTGATGGTGTTTTTGAAGTTTTAATGTGGCGCACGGCTTAGCATATCTGATGTTGCAGACTGCTGTCTGCACTTCACCAAACATTTGAAAGCTATAATATTGTTTTTCTCAAAGCAAAGTAAAGGAGTGTTCTATGGTCCTGACATTATGTTGCAAAATGGGTCAGGAAAATGTTTTTCAGCTGGTCCAGTTGGATGGTGGTTTGTTATGTCGGGTTTCAAAGCCCCGGTTGTGCCACCATTCCCTACTGATGTGTGTTTCCGATGGGAGGTTCCTAGCCAGTGTTCTGCCTGAAAGGCTCTTTCTCACCCTGCTTTCACCACCCCGATCCTTTAGGTTTGTGTACCTGGTGTTGACTCGGATGGACCTGGAGCTGTGCGACCCAGAGGCCACTGTTCCTCCCGTCAACCCCAGCCGCTATGGCTTTGGGATGCTGCAGCCCGATGGAGACCTGCCTATCCGCTACAGGATAAAGAGGAAATAGCGCTGAGGCCATTCCTTCTCTACGGCCAGGCAGCTCAATGAAAACTGTCTTGGAACTATTATGACCATAGACATGATGCACTGTGTACAGCCTTATAAATAATTTATATTATGTATTTTATAAGTAATGATGATTTTGGTCATATATAAACAGACATTGCACTTGAAATAAAACTATTTTGTACATAGATATGTTCGGCATAATTTCAATTTTGCAATTCAAATTAATGTTTAGGGATGAGAGGAGACATATATCAAATGATTGCGGGATAATTAAAGAGCTGCGGATTAGATTTGTTCTGCAGGTTCCCCCTGTGGCTTAGTGCTCTAATTACGAATAAAACTGCAATCACCCGGGAAGATAAATGTCCTAATAATAGATTGTCTTTGGTTCAGATTTCTAAACGAGAAAGCAATAATTATCTTTCCCATTTGTGCTATTACTGTACAAGGCTTTAACTTGCGAGCAAGGCAACGTTCTTGTCAAACAACATTAGTCTGACTGCAATCTGGGATGCGGCTCTTTATCATTGAGTGGTAAGGGTTAAACTGTGTTATATGTGGAGAAGCTAGCTGAGTATACTGGGACTTCCGCGGATACAGGCAGACGGAGAGTGCCCGCGTCGCCTTAAGCTTATACGGCGAAGCAAACACGGGTCTCTAAACATATTCCCAGCATAGGCACAGCTACTTGTTGATCTCCCTTCATTGGTGACTAACTGGGCCACGTTGGGCGGACACGCTATTGCTCATGGGCTAGGGTTTAGAATTGCGGTCCAGAATGTCGGAAGCGGATGAGGGTGCCACGGAGTCAACATCTGAAATGGAATGGGGCAGGTCCCTTAACCTATAAAAGCTTCATCCATTTACCCAGTTACTGAATGACCATCTCCGTCAACAGATTACTGCCCAAAGGGAAGGTAGGCTGTGAGGCGGATGTGTTGATGTGAAAGCAGACGTACTTGTGCATTTATTTTATTGGGCTTTGACTACTTCAGATACTTTGTGAAACAAATCACCGCAGTAGGCTCTCTCGATTTTCAGTTTTACAGTGGAATATTAATCGTGGTGTTGTATTACGAATATTTTTGCCACATGTCGCACATATGACAACTAAAAGAGAAGGGATGGATGTTTCTTATCAATATTGTTGATAATAAAAAAAATTGAGGCATAATGCTATTTGGAAGAGGGATGAACGGAACAAATTCGTTTCTTGCTCCTCATCATGTTGGCTATTTTAGGCTCTAGGCTGTGCCAACGAATTTATTCACAGGAAGAATTATTACTAAAATGCTGTGATGTTAGAAGGTAGACTGGAAACGATTTAAATTAAAACAGAAGACGATAGGACAATGTTGTTAGGCCTATAATACCACCTGACTTTGGTAATATGTCTGCCAAGTCGTTAAACAAAATATGTAAAT
The DNA here is from genome assembly GCA_036024795.1 of Galaxias rostratus. Lineage (NCBI taxonomy): Eukaryota > Metazoa > Chordata > Actinopteri > Galaxiiformes > Galaxiidae > Galaxias > Galaxias rostratus. The sequence continues at coordinate 2,822 of JAVQJS010135482.1, read as the reverse complement.
TAACTAAAAAAACATGCATTTTTATTGTTTAATGGAATAACACTTTACTCGACGAGGGTGGTTGCTAATCATTTTCACATTGTGACCTAATCAGAATTAGTTAAATATTACTAAATTTTACCATTTGTTCCTGACATAAAATTCTATGATATTGTAGTCCTTACGCCGATATTCATCAATAATGCGGATATCTAGAAATGATTTAGCTTACTTTATAGACGGGAACTCATCAGAGATGGGCTGCCTCCCCGTTGACATCCCAATGATTCACGTGAAAGAACGCGTTTCAGCACCATTTGAGTGGACAGTGGTTCGCTGGCGGCTCGCTCTCTTTCTCTCGGCGTTAGCAACCACAGAACAGCACCAGGAGTGGACAGCTCCCTCTTTTTATACCGGGTTAATCGTTCAGAATAGAGTAATAGAGGTATGGCCATGTTTCCATATTTTTTTTTGCCGATGCACAGTATGCTTGGACAATGTTTATCCAACGTGTTTTCTCTCTGTTCTAGGTGCAAGAATGAAAGAAAACAATGTCAAATGTAGGCCATAACTTCGTCCATTTTGCCTCTTGGACCGACTGAACTTTTCTAATTACATCAACATGGAAAAATCATCTGCTGAATTAAATAAAGCTGGTTCTCGGTCAACGGCTTCGCTTCCACCCGAACCCGTGGAAATCCTTCACAGCAAGTCATGTTATCGCCGGGTACGATTGAATGTTGGTGGGCTTCCACATGAGGTTCTATGGCGAACGTTGGATCGGTTACCCCGAACCCGTTTGGGAAAACTTAGGGATTGCAACAGCCATGATTCGATCATGGAGGTATGCGATGATTACAACTTGGATGAAAACGAGTACTTTTTTGACCGACATCCGGGGGCGTTTACATCCATCCTTAACTTCTACCGCACGGGTAAATTGCACATGATGGAGGAGATGTGTGCTCTCTCATTCAGCCAGGAGCTGGACTACTGGGGCATTGACGAGATTTACCTTGAGTCCTGTTGCCAGGTCAGGTATCACCAAAAGAAGGAACAGATGAATGAGGAGTTGAAACGAGAAGCAGACAATTTGAAAGACATGGACATGGAAGATTTTGACACCACGTGCTGTGCTGAAAAACGACAAAAGCTATGGGATCTTCTGGAGAAGCCCAGCTCTTCTGTTGCAGCAAAGGTAATCAATATGACTGAATTATGGTCCTCATGGTCCATCAAATGATCACGCCTTTTGGGTGTGTAGTGAATGAGTGAGTAAACAAGTGAAAGGTGGTATGCATTGATTATTTGAAAATTTGATCAGAACACTTTAGGGAGAAGCAACAATCGCACATCTTGAAATTATCGATCACAGTGTGTGCAAGGAACTGTACATGGATTTCTTACAATACAAAAGGTCATATGTTTTGGATGCCCTATTGCTCCCTACTACAGCTAATCTGATAGTGATGCCAAACCTGTGCTCATTACAGCTCTCTGTAAGGTCATGTTCTCGTGCTGTAATCCACTTTCATGAATGAGGCAGACTATAAATCCAGCACCAAGGCCGGTATGTGAAGTGCCTATTGTTGGCTTTCAGTATGCAGGTATAGCCCCTGAGCATAGTAACCTGGGGGAGACACAAGCCTCCTTTGATCCCTCTCATCAGTGAGGGACTGAAAGGATCAGAGAAGAATGTTGCGTGTCGACCCTCAAACACGCCTTCATAGCATTTCTCAGGCATGCCGTGTTGTATGAGGGGCGGTGCTCACTTAGAAACGAAAGTTTCGGCAGCAGTAGAAATGCTTGCGGAGGCGCAGCAGTGGTGGTCCACGAGAGCTGTCAGTAGCTTTCCAAAAGCACACTCGGCTGTGAGCCTGTCAGGGCCATGTCTTTGTTTGCATCAAGGTGGAAGGGAAATCAATAGTTATGATGTTGCCTTTCTGTGCATGTCAAAGCTTATAGTGGGATCGGATGCCGGCTTTACTCCTATAATTCCCTGTGTCCATTTTCCCATCCCCAACAGCCTCTCCCCAATGTCGACTGGGCAACCTTTCGAATCGGATAAAATACTTAATCAAACCAATGGCCAACCCAACAGTCTATTAAATATTGAACCAAAGAATGAGCAAACTTCTTTCCTTCAAGACTTTCACCCAAACGCACTCTAAACACCAAGCAGGTTGTGATGTGCTGCGCGGCAGTAATTCATGTCAGACAACTGTTAAAGCCATCCTTTAAATTCATATAATGTCTTAGATTGGCCACATTATGACTCTACCACAGCATTGTGTGCCAAGGGAAAAAGAGCAAGCTCTACACAAAGAGTGGCGGGTGTTTGCTGTAGATCAATTCCTAATTAGCTTAAAAGGGCAGCGTAAAACCACAAACCAAAGTACTAAAAGCATTGATAGAGGCTGATGCATTGCAGTTGGCCATAACTTTAAGAGCCGGCTCGCGCCGTGGCCGGGATGCGTGGTCGGGATGGACGGACAAGCAGGCAAGGAGGTCTCCCTCTCTCTCTCTCCCTGTCTCTCTCTCTCCCTGTCTCTCTCTCTCTCTCTCTCTCTCTCCCTCTCTCTCTCTCTCTGCCTTTTGTTTCTCAGCCCTGTCGCTTTCTGTTCTTCTGGCCAGAGTGGAGGTTGGCCACGCAACAACCCCTAAACAGATGGTCAGCGGTGAGGCAGCACCGAAACAACTGTTACCAGGCAACCGGAATAAAATGTTATTATCTGGAGATTGAGAGAAAGACAGAGAGAGAGAGAGAGAGAGAGAGAGAGAGAGAGAGAGAGAGAGAGAGAGAGAGAGAGAGAGAGTGTGCGTCAGAGATAGAGAGAGACTTT
>JAVQJS010135456.1:0-25036 GCA_036024795.1 Galaxias rostratus | reverse complement strand
AGTACACATACTGAGACAACGAAATGCAGTTAACATTTAACCAGAAGTGCAAAAGAAGCAGTAAAATGCAGTAAAGTGTGTGTACAGAAGTGAATAGGTATGAATACAATAGATAAATATGAATACAATGCCATGAGGAATAAACAGTATAAGTATATGTCTGATCTGAATTAACACATTAACATATATCTAGACTTCTATTGTTATACTTATGCTGTTGAAGTAGTATAATCATATGCCAGTTCAGCTGTGAACATACTGTCTGCACTTGCATGGTGAAAAGAGTCTTTGCATTATTTTACAATCATTTAGCAGATGCTTTTATCAAAAGCGGCTTACAAAAACAGTGCCTACAAAAAGATTATGTTAAAAACTACAAGTCAGGTAGAGAACATGACTGCATCCCATACTTAATCATCTAGACAAGAGTTAAGCAGATGCTATATTAGACGTCAGGATAAATAACAAACCCTTCGCAAACTAACTACAAAGAAAAATAAAAAATAAAACATGCAACGTGCAACCAATTACACGGTGTATCAAGTAGAAATGCTCGGTAGACGCAAAGTCATATTCCAGTGCCAAAGTGCAGTCGGAAATGACAATTGAACCTAAATTGAATTTGGTATCACCTAATCCTTATATTGAGGTCACACTGTTACTAATTGTTCTGTTTCTCAATTTTTTCCCCCAGGCCTGAGAATACGTCTGTTCAACTTCTCGTTGAAGCTGTTGACCTGTGCCCTTTATGTCCTAAGGGTGACCCTGGAGAACCCCGACAAGGTCACAGGTGCTACATGGTGAGCAAAATGACTTGCTACCCCTTACCATAGAATATTTAACAAGGCAATAATAGTTCAATATAATGCTGTTTCAGATTTACCAGCCAACCTTCCTTTCATGACATGACAGTACAATGATTTGGAGGTCCAAAATATGATAACAATAGGAGTTTGGACAAGGAATAAAATGGCCTCTGATTTGTGTGAGACACTAACTCAGTACTGCCACATGGAAGCTGAAGCGCTTTATGGTTCTGTTGTGTGAGCCACTAGCATGTTTTGAATACGCATTCCCTCCTCTGTCGCCATTGCAACAGCGAGTGTCCATTTCACAGAAGCAACTCATACACACTTTAACTTTGCCCTTCTCTTTCCTTTTTTTGCAGTGCAAACTGTCAAAACAGCACTCTTGACTCAGGAGAAATTAATTGGTGAGTCTTGGAAATGCTGACAATTGTAATATACTGCATTTCAGGTTGTATCGTTTTGAGTATTTCAATGGCTATCTTTACAAGTAGAATTAAATAGAGAATACAAAAAAATAAGCAATAAATCGAACAATTATTTCAATTAACTTTTTGTTTTGTCATTAAAGGGAGATGATATTTTGGGTCAATAGGCGTGTTCCGGTATGGGCCATACAGGTGAGAAAAAATAACTGACAAAAAAACTGACACAAATTAAAATCATTACGAGAATCGAGTCATTTAGCAAGCTTAGGCAAGGGACTGTGCTAGTTGTGACCATATTGCTCCGCCTCCCTCCAGGTGATAGTGGCCTTAATTAGTTTCCTGGAGGCCATGCTGCTTACCTATCTCAGCTACAAGGTAGGCCAAATGTCATGCTGTATACAATTATTTAGCCTAGCAGCAGAAAGATGCACATGTTGCAATGTTGTAGTAATTTTTTAACTGCTTTGACAAATGGTGGCCCTAATTTCACTCAACACAACATGAAAAAACTCATTAAACTTATCGAAGACCTAAACTAATAACATGGACATTTTATTTACTTGGGCCAGGTAGTATAGGTACTGTTGATTTATATACTCTTGCATTTGACTGTGCCTCAAAGCCAAATAAAATAATAAAGGAGGGCTTTTGCTAGTAGCTGCTCCAAAATGTTGTATCATTATCTGGATTCTGACATGGTCACTATTATGGAGAGCACAACACAGAGCAAATACGCTGTTACCAAACAAAACATGTTCTCTTGATGATAGGGGAACATTTGGGAGCAGATATTCCAGATTTCATTCCTCTTGGAGATGATCAATACTCTACCCTTCATTATAACAGTGAGTCATTAAATAGAATTATGACAAATGAGTGATTTTAACATGTGTATTGAGTTTTGTAATTAAATGTGGCTTTCAGTCAATAATAGCGGGGACTTTGATTTTCCTACTGGTAATTTGACAGGACACTAATGAGTGTTTTACTATAATGTCTAGTCGTTAATTTAAAAGCCAGTTCTGTGCTTCGTGTGCTAATACAATATACATTTTCAATGTTGTGATTAATCTTGCAAATATTTATGCTTGGGGCTTTACTTAAGGACCTTTGAATGTGTCCATTATCCCATTTCAGATTTTCTGGAGCCCATTGAGAAACATATTCATCCCAGTGTTTCTTAACTGTTGGTTAGCAAAGTGTGCCCTTGAGAACATGATTGTGAGTACCATATTGGATTTAAATAAATAAAAATGTTTGCAGGTTTTTGTCAGAAAGAAAAATTACACATTACCTCAAGTACATTTTTATCTAGAATTAGTTATGGTTGATGCCTAATGCCAGAAGTATGCAAAGAATGCAAAACATCCTCTAGGTTAAATTAAAGTTTTTCACCATACATATGAAGCATGGTAGGACATACTCCACTGCACACACATCTAAGTGATCTCTAAAGCACCGCAAATACGTACATTTCAGTGGGGAAATGTGTTTAATAATCAAGCACCCAATGAAAGGATGTACACGTTGTCTGTGTATTGCTGCAAGGGGAGCTGGAGCAAGCCGTCATCGTTGGGGTATAGGTAGAACAGAATGATAACCTGGTGGCCATGCAGATGGTTGTGTCCCCAGGCCAGGGGGTATGGTGCAGGGCATGGGGCTTGGCATGGGGATAGCAGGAAAAACGAACACTAAAAAGCTGACTCAAGGAGAGTCTTGGGCTCACTGTCACATGCCATTGTGCTGGTAAAGGAGTGGGGATCATGTCGTTTTAAAAGCTGTGTATCGCGTAGGACTCGGTAGACATGCTTGATAGATTCCTCTTTATTTTATATTCCTTCTTTCTATAGAATGATCTTCACCGTGCCATCCAGAGGACCCACTCTGCCATGTTTAACCAGGTCCTTATCCTTATTTGTACCCTTCTCTGCCTGGTCTTCACTGGGTAAGTGGTTGGCCCTCGTTCCTAGCTGACTGGGTTTGCTCTGTAACTATCCATTGTGCTCATACTGCCCGTTATCTAACGCCCCATTTCCCTAGATCAGATACTAATGTACCCCCAGGAACGTGTCCCCAATTAACAGCACCCTAATCCTGGGCTTTTGACCTTTCGATATAACATTCCAAATTGCTAGACACAGGCAATTTTATCTTAATTTGTGTTCCTATTCTGAATGTGATTATTTTCTCAACCCTGCTCCTGACTTCTCACACCTGAACAGTAACTGATTAATGCCATGGGTGAGACAGAACATTCTGAAGAAATCAATCATGTCTAAAGAATTGTCTATTTAGAGTGCTGGCATTGTGTTGCTCTATGGACGCAGCATGCGCTTTGAGAAAAGGTGTCTCTCAGCTTCTTTCGTCTAACAGAGTTTTAATGAGGTAATAGATTGCTTTCTGTAAATCTTGCCTAGTTGTGAGAGCAGTAAAATAGATACAATAAATATATTTTTTCTTGCTGCATTTTAGTCTTGGCTTCTAAAAGATTACTTAAAGACCCACTTCAGTGACAATAAGGTTTTTAATGTTAATGTCCTTTTTAATATCCAGCAAGACATATGATAATAATACATTATATTTATAAAGCGCTTTTCCAAACACTCGCTGAATCAGGATTAGGGTCAAAATAAGCAGCCAATGCCATAGTTGAGCATTTGTACTTTGAAACCTCTGTGCACCACAGACAGGCTCAAATGGGCGGGTTCCAGATTTGTGATGTTACAAAATTTTAAGCAACTTTTTTAACCAGCCACAATTCATGGACAGGGTAACGTGGGAGCAAGCATGAGCTGTGTCAGTGAAGGCGGATGTGGGCTGGACGGATATTCGAATAGGTGGGGTGACTCAGATTCAGGAATGTTTTATGAGGCAGAAGGAGAAGATTAAATTGTTAGGATTTGAACAAGGTTCTTGAACCTATTTTGCAGAAAGAACATGACGGACAAGATGTATATCTTTAAGCGGAATATATTAAATGTCTTTTAAATTACAGAAGGGGGACTTTAACCTTATCTTTAGCTTATTATTAATTATTTATGATCATATAGAAAATGTTTAAGGAACTGACTCTTAAGACAAAAATAGATACTGCACTTTTTAAAAGACCCCTCAAACAAATTTGATGTTTTCCCGATCAGGACTTTTCTGTCATGCTTGAGGATATCAAATCGCCCTTTTACATTTGTGATGATATCACACAATCCGATGTGATACAGATATTAACATAGAATATCTAATCACTTTGACTTTATATGTTGTCATTAGAGTGTGTCTTTTTGGATATTAAATCACTATATTACAAGTGGTCCAAACCCTTCCATAATATATTGTGTATGTTTCCATTATCTGGCCGTTTAGGGCGTGTGGCATCCAGCACCTAGAGCGGGCGGGAAAGAACCACCTGTCACTGTTCAACTCGCTGTACTTCTGCATAGTCACCTTCTCCACTGTGGGCTATGGGGACGTTACGCCACAGATCTGGCCATCCCAGCTTCTAGTGGTTATCCTCATCTGTGTGGCCCTGGTGGTGCTCCCTTTGCAGGTACTGATGTCTTATTTATGGTTGTTGTAAACAGTGAGAACTTGGTCTGAAAGAGATGCAGTACACTTCCCAATCAAAATTTGTGATCTGTTTAAACAAACTTGATGAGAGAATGTGCCCTCCTAGACTCCGATATGTGCGTTTGGACATTTTGACGATAAACACTTGTGCGCATAAATGCATGGTAATAAAATATCTTCATTTATACAGCACTTATCAGAAGAAATGTTACAAAGTGCTTGATGGTTGATGTACTGACACTACTAGAGTAGACCATGACTGGAAGGATTTGGAGGGAACAGATGCCTAGGGACCACAAAGTTTTTCTTACTGGCTGACATTGCCGATTTTGATTCCCTGGAGCTGTGCTCTTGAATCTATGTGTGCTGTGTTCTTTAATCTATGTGCTAGCATGGGTCCAGCATTAGACAGCCCAACCTAACCTAACTTGTGGCCATTTACTGTATTTTTTGTTTGCAACCCCGCTGCTGAGGCCACCAAAACATATGTGCGTTCTGACTTCCACCTCACCCACATGCACTTCTATTTTTGTGTCAGAGAGTGGCCGGAACCTCGAGCAGGAGCTCGGGACAGGCTGGCTTGCATTCTGCTATTAATAGCCTACAAGTCCTCCATAAAACGTTAAACTGCCCGTAAGGGTAGGAACCCCAGCTTGACCACTGGAAAATCAAACTCAGAGTTGGAGAAGCACAGGAGCAACTTGGCATGGTCAACATGGCCAACTGAGAATCACCACCCTTCAGCAGTCTTTTGAAAAGTCTAACATGAGAACGCCAGTCTGATGCTGCGTGAGCGCTCGTTCGTCCAATTAGCAAAGACATTATGAGCACATCTGGGTGCTCAGACAGGAAAGAGGAAATATAGAGCTCCAACTCCCTGGAACACAAACGAAGCAAGGTCTGATGTATTATCTCTTTCAGATGAGGCTCCAATTTAGTCATACCTGCTGGGTCGCCTTTTGGTCTATTCATGCTGTCACAAGCAGCCAACAGAGAAAGAACCTAAAAACTTCTTCAAAAATTATTTGCTTTACTTATCAAAAACAAAACAAAGAACAAGAAGGCTAAAACTACTAGCAGTATTTAACAATGACAGGACAATTATACATGTATAGGGTAAGGAGAGGTATGACTATTCGAGTATTTAATTATTCAAAATGTATTGATTACAGCTGCAATATTTTATTTATGTTTTTGCCTAAGTTAATTTAAATATGATTAATTAGCAATTTTTATTACACACTGTTTATAACATGTACACCAATGCCATCAAAATATATTAAAAGTAGAAAGATCCACCTCCAAACCGGTCATGCTGGATGATGTTGCAGGCAGCGGAACGCTCTCCATGGCGTCCCCAGACTTTGTCATGTCTGTCATAGGTCCTCAGGATGAACCTGCTCTCATCTGTGAAGAGCACAGCGCGCCAATGGTGAATTTGCCAATGTTGGTGTTCTCTGGCAAATGCCAATGGGCTACCCGATGTTGGGCTGTAAGCCCAGGCCCCACTTGTGGACGTCGGGCCCTCATACCCCCCTCATGAAGTCGGTTTCTGACCGTTTGAGCAGACACGTGCACATCAGTGGCCTGCTGGAGATCATTTTGTAGGGCTCTAGCAGTGCTCCTCCTGTTCTTCTGTGCACAAAGGAGAAGATAGCGGTCTTGCTGCTGGGTTGTTGTCCTCCTTCGGCCCCCTCCATATCTCGTAGTGTACTGGCCTGTCTCCTGGTATCTCCTCCATGCTCTCGACACTGTACTTGGGGACACAGCAAACTTCCTGGCCACAGTGCGCATTGATGTGCCATCCTGTATGAGTTGCACTACTTGAGCAACCTCTGTGGGTGGAAGAAACCTTACATTTTTCCTTGAGTAGTTGCCAAAAATGCAGAGTGGCTAAATTTCTGGCCGAAGAGATGAGGACAGGGAAATGCTCCTTGGTCACCAACTGCAAAACCATTCCTTCATAGGAGTGTCTTGCTAATTGTCTCTCGTTTCCACCTGTTGTCTATTCCATTTGCCCAAGAGCAGCTGAAACTGATTCACAATCAGTGTTGCATCCAAACGAGACAGGTGGATATCCCTGAAGTGTGACCGACTTTGAGTTATAGTATATTGTTGTTGTATAGGTGTTCCCTTTATTTGTTTGAGCAGTGTATATATATATATATATATATATATCCCTGCCATGGACCGGCGACCTGTCAAGGTTGTGCCCCGCCTCTCGCCCAATGTCGGCTGGGATAAGCTCCAGCCCCCCCGCGACCCTGCATAAGATAAGCGGTACTGCTGATGGATGGATGGATATTATCATTGTATCTTGTTTAATCAATTAACCGGAATATTTTTGATAGAATGTGCAAATAGTGAAATGGCCAAAAATGCTCATCCCTAGTTAAGTAACTTATTTATAAGTTGAGTGCCAGAGGGCCTCTCGTTAGAGCAGATGTTATATGTTAGGTCCCATATTCAGAATTAGACAAATTCTGCATGAATAATTTTATGACGGACCTGTATTCTTGTTATGCTGCCCAAATTTACCAAGTAAATTTGATTCCTAGAGCATGTACACAGGATGCCAAAGAGTGTTTCCACCAATAGAATGGAGAGGTTAAACAGGATGCATGCAGCAATGTATTGGGTATCTTCTGCTTATGGTACATGCAGAAATAATCGTATTGGTGCAATATGTTCACCAAACAGTCTTTGAAATGTGTAATATAGTTGGTTTGTTTCTATTTGCTTGTTCCTGCTGTTGTTGTCAGTTTGAAGAGCTTGCCTACCTGTGGATGGAGCGTCAGAAATCTGGGGGGAACTATAGCCGTCACCGTGCACAGACAGAGAAACACGTGGTGCTGTGTGTCAGCTCGCTGAAGATAGACCTGCTCATGGACTTCCTCAATGAGTTCTATGCCCACCCCAGACTACAGGTATGCTACGAGGAGCACAGCTACTGAGCTAGGAGGTTAAACTTTTTGGGACTGATCATATAATTTTTCAGTAAATATATTTCCGAATAAATCATGTAAATGATTGAATTTGACAATTTGCAGGACTATTATGTGGTGATATTATGTCCTACTGAGATGGATATCCAGGTTCGACGCATCCTCCAGATTCCTCTGTGGTCCCAGAGGGTCATCTACCTGCAGGGCTCCGCACTCAAAGACCAGGACCTAATGAGGGCCAAGTGAGACATGAAACACAAACGCACAACACATATTCACCCACAAAAAAATACACACACACACACACACACACACACACACACACACACACACACACACACACACAGACAGGCACAAAACGTTCAGAGATTCATGCTAACGTAAATGTGCAGCCACACACACGGGGCAAACTAATGTGTAGATATCTTGACCATCTGTTTCTGGATATATCTTACTGGCTGGGCATTGTGAGGTTAAGTCTCTGTCCCTTGTTTGCCCGTAAACGCATATGTTTAATATTGCCATAATAAAATGCATGTACATCCAATCGCAGAATATTCTCTTGTGGCTAGTAATACATGAATCAGATGGCTGCCTTGCTGTTTCAACTCTACAGTCCCACCTCTGAGCTTTTCCTTTGCTTATTTTTAGTAAATTTGCTGCCTCTGCAGCATTTTATAGAAAGGTAAGGATAATGCATATTTATATGGCCCGTCCCAAAGAGTTGTATTGGTGATGGAAATTATCCATCTATCCATACATTATCCGCCGCTTACCCCGGGCCAGGTCGCGGTGGCAGCAGGCTCAGCAGGGTATTCCAGTCCCTATCCCCAGCAATGGTTTCTAGATCCCGGAAAACCTCTAAAGGGAGGCACCCAAGAGGCACCCTAATCAGATGCCCGTTCCACCTCATCTGGCTCTTTTCGACGCAATGGAGCAGCAACTCTACTCCGAGCTCCCTCTGGATGACAGAGCTCTTTACCCTATCCCTAAAACTAAGCCCAGCCACCCTACGGAAGAAAAATATTTCAGCCGTTTGTACTCGCGATTTTATTCTTTCAGTCACTGCCCAAAGCTCATGACCATTGGTGAGGGTTGAACGTAGACTAACTGGTAAATAGCGAGTTTCGCCTTTTGGCTCAGCTCCTTCTTCACCGCGATGGTCCGGTACAACGCCCGCATTACTGCTGATGCTGCACCGATCCGCCTGTCAATATTACGCTCCATTTTTCCCTCACTTATATACAAGAACCCGAGATACTTAAACTCCCTTGCTTGAGGCAACTACTCACTCCAACTCACAACAACTCACTCATCCGTTTTCCGGCAGAGAACCATGGCCTCGGACTTGAAAGTGCTGACTCTCATACCAACCACTTCACACTCGGGCTCAAACCGCTCTAGTGCAAGCTGAAGATCACATTCTGAAGAAGCGAACAGAAACACATCATCTGCAAAAAGCAGAGAGGCAATTCTGAGGTCCCCAAACTGGACACATTCCTCACCCCTGCTATGCCTTGATATTCTGTTCATGAAAATCACAAACAGAAATGGTGACAAAGGGCAGCCCTGACGGAGTCCAACACCCACTGATAACGTATTTTACTTTGTTTAGAGTATCCGGACACAATTCTCACTCCTGTTATACAGGGACCGGATGGCTCGTATCAATGGCCCCGGTATCCCATACTCCCGCAGTATGCCTCACAAGACTCCCCGGGGGACACCATCGTAGGCCTTCTCCGTCCACAAAACACATAGACTGGATGGGCAAACTCCCATGCCCTCCCAAACAGCCCTCTCAGGCTAAAGAGTTGGTCCACTATTCCACGACCAGTATGGAATCCACATTGCTATTGCTGGATCCGAGATTCGACAATCGGTCGTATTCGTATTCTTTCCAATACCCTGGCATAAGCTTTCATTGGTAGGCTGAGCAGTGTGATACCCCGGTAATTGGAGCACACCCTCCGGTATCCTTTTTTAAAAATGGGCACCACCCCCCCGGTCTGCCATTCTGTACTGTTCCTGACCTCTTTGCCACTGAGCCGTCTGCTGCTTCAGGAGACCCCTGGGTGAAACAAGCCCGACAGACTTCCTTCCTCAGTCTGACGGCTTTCACCAGCAGATTTTTCGGTTGCAGCCCCGACAGGCACCGACGGCAGTCTGACCACAACTCCTCGCAGTCGCTTCCTTAATGGAGGCTTTGAACATGGTCCATTCGGAATCAATGTCCCCAACCTTTCCCGGATGCACGAGAAGTTCATTCTTAGGTGGGAGTTTAAAACCTTCTAGACAGGGTCCTCCACCAGTCGTTTCCGATTCACCTTCACTATACGTTTGGGTTTTCCGGGTCTATCGGGCAGTCTCCGCCGCCATCTGATCCAGCAGAACTATAGACTCACTAAATGGAACCCTTTCCAAGACCCCTCCCAGCGATTCCAAGGAGACCGGATACTCTGAACTGCCATTTGATGCATAAAGACAAACAAACAGTCAGAGAATCCCCACTTCTGCCCAGTGTCTCTCACCCTGGGCGGCTCCGGAAAAGAAAAGATTCCAGACCCTTTCCAGGATGGGTTCCAGAACTAGTGGAACGCGTCAAGGCTAGCTCAAGTACAGTATGTCAAGTTGGTACTGGTCCCACACTAGCTCTGGTTCCTTTCCCACCAGAGAGGTTACATTCCACGTCCCTAGGATCAGTCTACGTTGCCAGGGATCAGCACGGCTAGGTCCCTGTCTATGCCAACCCGATTGGCATTGCACCTGACCCCAATGTCTATCCCTGCAAGTGGTGGACCAACAGGGCTGTGATGGTATTTATAATAATTTAATTACATGATTGAGTTTGACTAGCTGTAGGACTACTATGTGGTGATATTATGTCCCACTGAGATGGACACACACGAACAGACTCAAAGTGAATTGGCAATGATCCTGAGCACTGGTGGGAGAATGCTATTTTTTATGGTGGGAGGATACCGGAATATCTGAACGAAGCTCACACAAACATGAGTAGAAAATGCAAATTCCACACAGAAAGGCCATTGGGGTAGGTGGAGTGTTAACCCTGGACCTTCTTGCTGTGAGGCACAAGTGCTAATCACTGAGCTACCACACTGCCAAATGGTGCCATACAACGATGTGAAATTGAGCACACCAGCTCCAGTAATGCGTGGTGGAACTTTGAAAACAGTAGGAAATGTACTAAAAGGTCCCTTTTGGCACATATGTTCCCAGCCTGGTGCAGATCTACAATTTTGTTTCTGGTGTCCTTTGACAGCTCTTTGGCCAAAGTGGAGTTTGGAGTCTGACTGTCTGAGGTTGTGGACAGGTGTCTTTTATGCTGCTGATGAGTTCAAATAGGTGCCATAAACACAGGTAATGAGTGTAGGACAGACGAGCCTCTTAAAGTTACACATCTGTGAGAGCCAGAAATCTGGCTTGTTTGTAGGTGACCAAATACTTATTTTACTAAGGAATTTACCAATTAATTAATTAAAACTCCTACAATGTGATTTCCTGGATAATTACCCCCCATTCTGTCTCTCATAGTTGAAGTGTACCTATGAAGAAAATTCCAGACTCATCTTTTCAAGTGCGAGAACTTGCACAATTGGTGGCTGACTTAATGCTTTTTTGCTCTATTGTAGATTAAAACCATATGCAGTAAATTGCCCCTCCTCATTGTATGCAGGAATACTCCAACTGCCATTCACTAAGTGAATGCTAAAATGTGCTAACATTTACAATGCAGTGAGAATCGGAAACAAATCCAAAGCCTGTCTTTTTCCAACTAAAACTGCATTGCTCTTCACTCCCGTCTTTTACTGAACCACTTATTACAACCACAACTTATTTTTTTTTCAGGATGGATAATGCAGAAGCCTGTTTTATTCTTAGCAGTAGGAACGAGGTGGACCGCACAGCTGCCGTGAGTCTGCTTTTTCTGAGGTTCAGTTAACCGGCTCTTCTTTTCATAACTAACAGTAAGAGTCAATAAAGATGGATAATCTATCTACAGCCGCTATTCTGGTTCACTTATCTGGTTCACAAATCTGTAATGATTGTGGCATTCCCTAGAGAGAGATGGTGCCAGTGTGGTATATGAAAATATCTCTTCAGCTTTTTGTGGGAAATCTAGATATTTATTTTATCTATCCATTCTGTTGTTACATGTTTAATGTATTTTCCATCGAGAATATTATCATGCTTAGGAGATAAAAAGGTTTTGTCTCAGCACAGCATATCTTGGGTTCAAACTAATGGGACAGAAATACTAATGAAATCGCACAATGAAGTCACTACTACTGATACACCCAATTGTACTTCCCCTTTTGAAGGGTCATCTACTTGGGATTGTACTTCGAGTTATTTGTTAGTAGCAGCATGATGGAAAACATCGCTGACTGTGAAACACTTTCTTTCTTGTAGGACCATCAGACTATTCTGAGAGCCTGGGCTGTCAAGGATTTTGCCCCAAATTGCCCTCTCTATGTCCAAATCCTCAAACCTGAAAACAAATTCCATGTCAAGTTTGCGGGTGAGTAAGGATTTTCTTCTGCTTTATGTCTCTCCTGCTCTGCCTCGCCATCTATCTTTTTGGGGTTGTGGGCACAGACTGAAACGCACCTGCTCATACATCCTTTTTGATCTTTCTTTCTAACTAAGTTGTGTTGTGTCCCAATCAGACCACGTGGTGTGTGAGGAAGAGTTCAAGTACGCCATGCTTGCTCTAAACTGTGTTTGTCCGGCCACCTCCACCCTGGTGACTCTCTTAGTCCACACCTCAAGGGGACAGTAAGTGGACAGCCTTCTTTCCATGCCATTTCAAATTTGTCATAGATTAAAATTAAATTGACTATCAATAACATCTTCTAGCCTTCCACCAATGATTTGGTTTTAGGAATCATTAATTTCCTAAAGTGTACAGCAGCTTGGCAGGAAAGATGTTGAGATCACATTTTTTACAGTGCATACACGGAAATCCATAAGTCTGAGTTGTCGCTTGGCTCATTCTGTGGTTTTCCCAGGGAGGGCCAAATGTCTCCAGAGCAGTGGCAGAGGATGTATGGGTGCTGCTCGGGGAACGAGGTTTACCACATCCGGCTCTGCGACAGCAAGTTCTTCGGGGAGTACGACGGCAAGAGCTTCACTTACGCTGCCTTCCATGCACACAAGAAGTAAGTAGACCTGCATAATCTATGGATCTAACTTATTTTATGTGTTCATAGGGCTCAGAATATTCTGAACCGTTGAAGAAGTTTTTTATCACAGTTATTTGCAAGCCTATTGGCAAGTCTGAATCCAAACAACTGGCTTTCTATATGCTAAGGTCACGAGAACCTAGAATCTTATTATCTACTCCTGGTTTACACAACGTCCTTGAGTGTTAGTTGATTTCTAAGAGATAACAAACCCCCATGCTACACCATAACAAATGAATGAACATGAGACAACACACAATGGTATTATAAAACTACTTTTGCCACTGGCTGTTCCTACCCTCTCAGGTACGGAGTGTGTCTGATTGGGGTCAAGCGTGAGGACAACAAGAGCATTCTGCTCAACCCCGGCCCACGCCACATCATGTCGGCCACTGACACCTGCTACTACATCAACATCACCAAGGAGGAGAACTCTGCATTCATCTTCAAGCAGGAGGAGAAAGACAAGAAGGGACTGACCGTCACAGGGCTTTACGGTGCACCAACCAGGCTGCCTGTGCACAGCATCATTGCCAGCATGGGTGAGACTCCTTGGTGGGGGGGGGGGGGGGGGGGGGTACCAGACCCTTTTGTTTTAAGACGAAAAATTCCAGTCCACCTGTTATAGGGGTTCCAAGGGTGCATCACATAATGCCTCCAAAAGCAGCGTAAGGTTCCAAGACGAAACTGAAGGTTTAGACCCAGACCAGAGACGGCGCGCTCCCTTAAAAATGAAACTGAAAATTGCCAGTTAGAAGACCCACAGGGCCATGATTAAAGCCAATATGACACACTGAAATGGCTGCCAAATAGAACTTTATCATAGAGAAAGATGAACCCCGTTTAAATTACTGCAATAGAGCATTTCAACGGAATAAAACGCTTCTGCTGGCACCAGGATTGTAACACATTCCACTCATACAAAGATTTAGTAGGGTGGCCTGGATTAGGTGCCTTGGTGGGAATGTCTACATCAAGACACTTGGCAAGTAATGCATGCTTCCAAATCCCAGGGAAGCAGGCTAATCTATTATAGAGAAAAGGACATCCATGCTTTGGATTCCTGTGTTGGGTTTCCAGGTACAACATTTATTATTTGCTTTGGTCACAGCAGTACTTATTTTGGAAAGCTTGGAATTGTATCTTAAACCATGAATACATCTGAAGCGCCATAACTGAGGTAAAAAAATGTTTTAACACTTTTAAAACTCATAACCATTCCTAATATTTTGTTGTGACTTCTGACGTTTCGTTTCTCCTGCAGTATTTGGGTGTAAGCTACCACAAACTCAAAACTATTGCAAAGTAAACCAGCACAGCTTCGGCAAACAAATTAAATAGAACCAAGCGCCCAGGAAACGTTAATTTTCACTTTGTTTACTATCAAATTCACTGGCTAACAAAGTTTTGGCCCTTTGGCATAATGGTTTTCAAATGAATGGCATTTGAATTTTCCTGATTTGTAAAATTGTTTCCACAGTGCATTTTACTTAATTTGCCTTTTCTACTTAGTAAATGTCCATCCACCCATCCATTATCAGAACCGCTTATCCTATGCAGGGTCACGGGGGGGCTGGAGCCTATCCCAGCTGACTTCGGGCGAGAGGCAGGGTACACCCTGGACAGATGGCCAGTCCATTGCAGGGCTAACACATAGACATACAATTTCTCACACACACATTCACACCTACGGACAATTTAGAGTTACCAATTTACCTGCCTGTTTTTGGAATGTGGGAGGAAACCGGAGTACCCGGAGGAAACCCACGCTAACACGGGGAGAACATGCAAACTCCACACAGAAAGGCCCTCAGGTGGGATTTGAACTACAGGACCTTCTTACTGTGAGGCAACAGTGCTAACCACTGCGCCACCGTGCCGCCCGCATGTATATATATATATATATATATATATATATATATATATATATATAAATATATATATAAATAAGTAAAGATCAATGAGCATCTCCTCTCCTTCCAACTTTGGTTAACCTATTAACATTTGCTTATTTGTTACAAACAAAGGTTATTTTCTGAGAAATGTAATGAGAGCAGGCTGTCCGTGTCTTTACAGCTGGATGCTATGATGACAGTGCTGAACACATCTGACGAGGTAGAGCAGCTAGTGTTGAGGAATACGGGGCTGACAGATGACCTCCTGCAGAGCCTGGCAGGGGCACTTAAGGGCAGTCCCTCAGAGGTCACCCTGCTCAACCTCAACCTCAACCACATTGGTCCCGATGGCGTCTTCATTCTTCTGGATATGCTGAGGGCAAAGCCGCATGTCCAAGGTTTGCTGTGAGTTAATCTCTTTTTTTATTTTGCTTTAGTTTCTATTTTCTCAACCATATTATCTTATTTTTACCCTTGGCTATAGAAGTGGGGGCGTCGCACATGGTAAATGAAAGATGGATTGGCAAAAAAAAGAAATACAACTTTTGATACTGGAAATTAGAATCTTAAAAGTTACATGCTAGTATGTACTGTCATACTACCTAAAGCATCTTCTTTCACCAGCTTATTTGGAAACCAGCTTGGTGACCAAGGAGTTCTTGCCTTGTTGAGTGGACTGGCAGAACTTCAGGATCAAACTACAAGAACAGCAGAAATGCTACCGGGGATGGGCATCCCCTTTGAACCGAACTTGCCTCAATCCCCAGAAGGAATTATCCCGCCCACTAACTCGGGCTCTTCACAAATCTTTGCACTTCTGGAACTGGATATTGGTGGTAACAGCCTAGGCAGTGATGGACTTCAAGTGTTGGCAGCATATATGAGGCATCATTCCCAGCTGCGGTACTTAGGGCTAGCCCGAACTACCGCTGCTGATCTCTGTGCGTGGAAAGAACTTTTTGACAGTCTCAAAGAAAACCACAGACTTACAAAAATAATTCTTGATGAGAGTAACTTAGGGGACCTTGGGGTCAGACTGTTGGCTGATGTGCTGAAAGTTAATTTGATTCTAAGTGAAGTGGATCTGGACAGGAACAACGTCACAGATGTGGGAGGAAATTACATAATGGACTCACTACTTTGCAGAACACCTTTTCCACTTCGACACTTAAGCCTGGAGGGGAATACTATAGGTGCAGGGCTTATGAGTAGAATTAATCGGGAGGTGAAAGACCTTTTTTACTGAAATGCTGGACATGTACTCTCTTGCCCTGGTTGAAGTCAATAGGAATGGATAGAAATATGACTGCAGCAGATTGAAAAGCATTTGAAGGTGAACATGTATCTACCATCTTAAAAATGGGTGCAGTTCCATATCAAGTAGGTCCAATTTGGGTCTTTTAAGCATTTATATATTACAGAAACATACTCAAATAATTCTCCACACGCTTACCTGTGTCCCGACCAGTCACTGCCAATTCAACTTGAGTCAGACCGTGTGTCCAATTTGTATACAAGTCTGGCACAAATCGGCTGCCGATTCGATTTCAGTTTTGAGTGGGATAGCTGTCTGTCCATTTGTTGTCTGTTCTAAGTACTTAATTGGCAACCAATTTGTGTATAGCCATTTTGAGCCTTTGAAAAAAATGCTGAAAACTAAACACAATGAATTGTACTCATTATTCTTATTTCAGCAGCCAAAGGAAATAAATTAGGTTGACTGTGTTGTAATTCTGACCTAGCATCTTATTGTTATTTTGCCACTGACATTCTGAGAATAACTGTACCTGTGTTCAAAGCTTGTCAAGGGTGTAATAATCCGGTAGGTTTAGGGCTGCCAATAAAGATTCTGCTCAACCCAATCCCATATTTAATCTATAGTCCTGTGGGATGGATTCTGTTCTGTAGAGGAATGATAAAGGTACTTTCAGGTGTTCGGGATGATTACATACGGATTAAACTCATGCACCTGATTGTTATGAACCAATGGCTTTTACCAAACATTACCTTTACCAAATATCAAAGGTTTTGTATATTATAATATTATTAATGTAATGTCATGTTAATATAAATTATTTTACCTAAAAGTTACTTTATGGATTTCTTGTCCTGCAAATTGTAAATTAGACGAAAAATTCCCCAATTTTGCTCTGAATACAATGTGTTAAGGCACCACTACAGTCTCATGTTGTATGACCTTAAAACCGCCATGTGGATAAAGATAACTTAAGATCACTAGCCATTTGGTCCAACTTTGCAAGTGTCTAAACAATTCTCTTATTTCTAGATCATGGAATTAAGAAGTGGTAAAGTAATCCGCTGGACAAGAACAAAAAGACTTCCAGCCTTCTCTTTTAGAACGCGAGCAGTGACACAATTGTCTCAATGTCAATGTTATCTTAATCTCTTCTAAAACGAATACTGTAGTGATACAAGGTTTTCTCAGTGAATATATATTTTCATATCCATGGCTTTCACAGGTATACTTCTAAAATATTTAGTAGCCTATTAGACATAAGAACCGTACAGTACAGGACCAAGTACTGGCAGACCAAGGTGGTGGTTTCCATATTTAAAAAAGGCACAAAGTCAAATATGTTCTCAGTGGGTGTAGGACTCCGTCAGGGCTGCTCATTGTCACCAGTTCTGCTTGTAATCGTCATGGACAGAATCTCAAGCTTATTCAAACCGTGGAATGCTGGAATTATCAGAGATTTATGCATAAATTCTTAAACCACTCAATCAGTTGTTTGATATTAAATAAACAGATATATTAACTGGTCAAAGTAGAGAATCTTTTTGAACAACAACAGATCATACACTCTTTAAAACCAGGGGACACATACTTAATCCTCTCCACAGTCTGCCCTATGGTTGAATGATGACTGGATTCAAATCTGAAATTAGACGGGTCTACTATTAGATGGGTCTGCTGTACATAGAGAGTAGCTGATGAGAGTGCACGTGATCCTTAAAGTCTTGCGAGCCTTGTTTATTACAAGGTTCTGTGGTATAAGTGGTCAGTGAATGATGCATGCTCTCACTGCATTTCCCATAGAGGAGTCTCACTCTGCTCCTTTTTAGAACCTTGGTTATATACTTAACCTCTAGTTTTTGGACACAATGCCCCTATTTCAATGCTATATCACTTCCGTTAGGCCTTAACATATTGAAAGTGAGCTGGAAGTGAGTATTTTGCAATCTTGCAATGTGCATCAACCTTTATATGGTAGGCATTTCTAAATCCTTCTATTGCAAACCGATGCACATTTTATGCACATTTGTGGGAAACCTTTTGTGCTGCTTTTTTGGTTAGGTTTCTCTGCCCTAATATATTCTTAATCTCAATAAGACTTACTAGGTAAAATAAAGGTTTAAAAAGTATAAAATATAGAGTCAAAGTTTTATTCATTGTGACAGTACAGAGTACAGTTTGACCTCTGTACATAACTCCATATCACATATGCACTACCCCATCAATTAAGAAACACAACTTACGCAAACAAAATTAAATGCTTTGGGCTGTGGAAAAGTAGAGCTTTAATTTAATTCAACACCTAACCACATATCTATCACAGATATAAATAATTAAAGGAACACCTGATCCATAAGGCAGTTTGTAAAAAAAAAAGATGATAAACTTGATCATTGTACCAAATATAGAAAAGTTACCACACACAATTACAGACCATGGTGGGCGTATCAAAAGTTCATATGTGGAACAGCAGGCATTTTTCTCTGACTAAATAACTTCTTTAATTGCAATTAAATGTTTATTTTCTGATTGAATGCAATTCTGGTCTGACTATTAATATCCTCCAACTTTTAATTTACCAACAAATAAAAAGTTTTAGATGGCACTTTTTTATTTATGGGAGAACTATACAATTACAGTTACAGTTACAATACTATTAATCCAACGAACCATCGATTTGTTCTAGGATTTGTTTTATATAGATCGATAAGAAGAACCACAGCTTAAGCAGCAAGTACAAATATAGCAACAACTGAGTTGTCGGTAAGTAAAGAACAGGGAAATAATAACTTCTAAATATGATTATAAAATACAACATCTTCTAAAAAATATGTATTTAATTGACATCCTCATCTCATATCAAATTAAGCAAACGTAAGCATTATTTTAGTAAATATAAGGAAATTGATTGAATATGAGTGAATGAGTATGATATAATACATAAAATAAAGAGACGGCAATTACTTTGGACATATATGACCAACAAAATAAAATTATGTGTATAGGGTTTAAAGCAACTATTAAGATTAAGCTCTTTCAATCACCAAGAATGAACATTTTATCAACAGGTTTGAGTCAAATTTACTACACCTATAATCAACATTCTCCGCACATAAAATCTAGTTTGACCCAAAAGTAATTATACCAAAGCATTGAATTCATACTCTCTAACTACAATTCATGACTGCAGTGCATCTGTGCATACTTTCACACCTTTAAAATGTAATCCTCATTGAAATAATGGTTTCAAATCTTGCTTTAACCCAGAAAACATCTCTGAATTGTGCTATGCCTTTACAAGGGCGTGTTTATATATTTGAGTGGTGTGATGGTGGCAGCAAAAAAAATTGTTTACGAGTTCTGTGACTTCTTTACCTACACCTTAATGTGTGTTATGCATGGACAGCCTCATTAAAGTGGCAGCTCAATTCTGTAGTGCATTGTCAATCTTTTAATTAGTGTATGGATGAAGTCTATTTTTTAAAGTATTTTGTCTTTTCAATATACAAGGATTAACTGGGCGACATATTTGAATGATGCTTATGCTCCAAACTCTCCATGTTATCAGCCGCTGTTGGCAGTTTTGTGAAAGCAATATCTATCCATAGTATAACTGTGAATTCTGGGCACGAATTAAAATAGAAAGATAAGTGTTTCTTTGTAATATCGAGACAATGGGCTGTAGAAAAGGGGTTGAAATAACCATGGTTACATGTACAAGTTAATTAAGGTAAAAGTCTAGACTAATCTCACAGAAAATATTTACTTGGGCAATGTCAGGCCAGACCCACTCCAGTATAAAGGGCACATGATAATTCAATCAATTGAGTTTCCCTCTCACGCTTTAGACAAATCAAGCAGAATGAGCGCACACATAGAAGTTTCTCTGGTCCACTTGTGCCCAGTAATGAAGGTCCTCAGTAAAGCTCCATGCACAAGCCAGGTCTCTGCAGGACTTGACTGTGTGAACTACGCAAGGTCCAGGCAACTGATTAAACAGAAGCTCTGCTACGCCCACCACTGTGGGCTTCTTCAGACTCTGGATCAGTTTCTGGATTTGGAGCTTATCCAGGGGCTCAGGAGAAGCACTGTAGGAAACCATGATGTTCATCTTATCATCTGTGCTTTGCACCTGAAAGCGACTCTTCCCTGTGGGGCAGTGGAAATCTTTTTTGTTGGCAAAAAGACCAGAAGGGGTGTTAAATATGCGCACAGACCAGCAAACCCAATCATACTTATTCTTCAGCTTCTCTATGATGGCATCTGCCAGATGCTGGTTGACCAGTTCAGGGCAGTCCCTTATCAGTCGACGAGAATCCAGTTCAGCTTGTTTTGGGAAGCTTACAATGCAGTCCTCAATGACAACATTCATTTTTGTCTGTACCACCTTCATCTTCTCGCCCCAGTCTTTTAGAAGCTCCTCCTCGTCATCACAGCCTTTTACAGCAGTGTAACCCATCAGGGCTATAAGCCCTATGCAGAATAGATTCTTTAGTCGGGCACAGAAGTCCTCCAATGCTCGACGACTTTTTTCTTCGTACTTTAAAGTGATCTCCAAGACTGATTCCCCCCCAAAGTTGTCACCTGTAACAGCATTGTAAAGAGTATGAAGGTTCTTTTCACCACCAGTCTTGACAAAATGCTCAAGGAAAAGCTTCTTTTTCACCTCTCGAAACTTTGGTTTGGCATTCAAGATATCCATGTATTTCCGGAACTGGTTGTTGATGTTCTCCTCAACTGAAAAGTATGCAGCATCAATTCCACTTTTCTGGAGCTCCTCATTGATCCGCTGAATCTCCTCTGAGATCACTTCCAGGCGTTCCTGAACTTTTTTAAATTGTTCCATCATGAATGTTGTCTCTTTGCTTTCTACGTTATCCAAGGCCAACTTCAATATTGGGGCGGCAATAGAGAAAACAGGAAAGAGGTCACCCGCAATGCTAGAAACGACCTCTGCTCCCTGCTCAAACACGTCCATTACAGTCTCCACAATGTTCTTCTTTTCTGCCACAAGTTTTTGCAACTTGTCTGACATCTTTGTATTCACTTAAGTGGATATTTTACTGATGAATCTGTCAAGAAAAAAAGCATGTGTTTGTTAAAAATTACTATAGTAAGCCAACCCCCTAAATTACACACTAAGAAACAAGTTTGTTCAAAATAAGTAAATACATATTTAAATAATAAATAAAGAAAGGCTTATCATGTGGTGGTGGTACTGTCATGCGAAATAGTGTCCGGCCGCGAAAATGGGTCCGGCTTGCGTCACAATGCATTTTTTGCTACAATGTCGCATTTTAAAAAATTCCGTTTCGCGGGCAAAAGGGCCCCACGTGGGAATTTAAGGCTTTTCATCCAATTGCTGTGCAGTACTCTTTCATTCATGCCTACAATTGGTCAGGTTGTGCTGAGCTTGTCATCCAATAAGCTGTGCTGTCCAATAATGCCACGTGGGGTCAAGCGCTCTATTCTAAAAAAGAATTAGCGACAAAAATTTAATTTCTTCTGATTAACTAAACAAATATAAATGTCTCATTCCGTTTCTTAAACTGTTAGCATATAGCTGAAATTATATATTTTTTAAATTAACAGTTTAAATACTTAACGTTGAAGATTTATTTATGAAAGCAAAGTTTTAAGGAAAACATTATCATTTCAAATACATATCATTAATTCTGACCTTTATAATTATTAAAATACACAAATTGCAGGTCTTCATTTGAGGTACATTTGATAGAGTTGCTTGGCTCGTGGCTGACGCTAGCGCGAGCACTTTAGCCCGCAAAACGGAATGTAGCAAAATTTTTGCAGCCATACACTATTTCGCAGGACAGCAATTGTCCATTATTTTAATTGGATGATACTGGCCTATGTTGGCCTTGGCTGGGTAAAACAGGTAAACGTCCCTTTTTGAATCAGTCTGCTCAGTCATTAGCTCAAAGCTAACCCTTAAATCCATATAGCCCCAGAAGTCGCATTATTGGTGAGTATTATAACAACATTATTTAAAAGAATAAATTCAGAGGCTTATTATATTTACATTTAGTTGAATTCACTTTTAAAATACATTATATGGCTCTCACTAAAATAAATGTCAATTTTTTTTGCTTTCATGGCTCTCTTGGTCAAAAAGCTTCCCGACCCCTGCTATACAGGGTCACAGGGGGGCTGGAGCCTATCCCGGAAGCCGGCTTTGGGCGAGAGGTGGGGTACACCCTGGACTGATCGCCAATCTATCAAAGGGATGACAAATAGACATACAACCTCTCACGCACACATTCACACCTATGGACAATTTAAAGTCACCAGTTAACCTGCATGTTTTTGGACTGTGGGAGGAAACCGGAGTACCCGGAGGAAAACCACGCTAACAGTCAGCACTGTTGCCTCACAGTAAGAAGGTCCTGGGTTCGATCCCCACCTGAGGGCTTCACTGTGTGGAGTTTGCATGTTCTCCCCGTGTTAACGTGGGTTTCCTCTGGGTACTCCGGTTTCCTCCCACAGTCCAAAAGCATGAAGGTTCATTGGTGACTCTAACTTGTCCATAGGTGTGAATGTGTGCGTGTGTGTGTGTGTGTGTGTGTGTGTGTGTGTGTGTGTGTGTGTGTGTTTCGGACTTGTGTGTGAGAGAGAGAGTTGTTGTATGTCTATATGTTAGCCCTGCAATGGACTGGCGATCTGTCCAGGGTGTACCCCGCCTCTCGCCCAAAGTCGGCTGGGATAGGCTGCAGCCCCCTCGTGACCCCGCATAGGATAAGCGGTACTGCTAATGGATGGATTATTATTATTATGAGGGTTGCACAGTGAAATTAAGACTTTTTATAGGAAAGTGCTATGCAGTGCTAACAAGCAGAAAACAAATTGAACTTTGTCACATGCAGGCAGTGGATGACTGCCGGTCCGGCCTCTAAATATCAATACATCTTCAGACTGTGCTATTCTCCAATGAATGAATGAATACAAATCTTCATTGTCATTGTACAGGTATAACAAACTTGGAGCACTCTTTAGGGTACTAAACCTGTAATAAACAAGTAAAAAAACACAAAAACGGCAACAATAAATAAAGATTCATGCGAAGATTGTTGCCTGTTGCCTTTACGACAGACATAGAGCAAATGTTCAACTGCTTCTTGGTAAGCGAAGATGACAGGAACTGCCTACGTTCTTTCTGGTTTTGAGACACTGACCTCTCCAGAGAGATAGTGGATTATTGCATGAGGGTCCACATCTTTGGTAATAGTCCCTCACCAGTGGTTGCTATTCATGGCCTTCATCAGTCTGTTCAGGTCATCAAGTGAGGTATACACCGACGTGAAGAGCTTTGTGATGCGTGACTACTACATAAATGACGGTCTGAAGTCACTGCCTACGGTGGGGGTCGATTTGCCAAAAAAGACAAAGGAAATTCTCGCTAAATAAAATGTAAGACTGCATTAGATTGCAGCAAACAACAAATAAGTAATGGAAGCCTTTCCATGTGGAGATCATGCCAGTGACCTCAAAGACTCGGACTTCAATGCAGATATGCTGCCAATGCAACAAAGCCTTGAGCTCAACTGGGACCTCCAAACAAACAGTTTGTCTTCAGTGTTTCTGATGAGATCAAATCTTACAGAACCAAAGGTATCTTCTCCACTATCAACAGCTTTTACGATCTTGGGTTTTGTGCAGCAATGCTTGCTGCTGAGTTAGCTGATCTAATTACAGCAGAACTAAACCTTCAGCTTGATGTCGTAGCCTACTATTCTGACAACAACGTCGTTCTAGATTACATTAATAACTAGAAATTAATTTCCCTGCGTAAATTAGAAAATTAGGAAAACTTAATGTACCAGTTTGGTGGAACATGGGAAAGAATGATTGGTTTTGCAAGAAGAGTTTTGGACTCATGTTCCTCTAACTAAAAGACAAACTTGCCCACGAAACACTGGTGACCTTCATGGTAGAAGTAACAGCCATTATCAATGTCAGGTCTCTTGTTCCTATGACGACTGACAATTAGTTTATACTCAAGCCAGCAGTTCTTCTCACACAAAAGGTGAACATTGTTCAGGTTCCTTCAGGGGACTTAGTTGCTTCAGACCTCTACAATTGCCTCTGGCACTAAGTTCAGCACCTCTCCAACACAAAGCAATTCCTCCCCAAACTTCAGGCACGAAAGAAATTGCCGTCCATTCATCCTGATTTCAAGCCAGGAAGTTTTGTTCTCCTCCAGGACTGCCAAGTACCAAGGAATGAATTGCCTTTTGGATTGGTGATCTTCCCTAGCAAAGATGGGAAAGTGTGCCAGGTTGCAGTTAAGATCATTAATCTAGATGGGACTTCACTTCTTATGCCAGTTACAGAGGTTATAGATGTTTAGATGTTGTAACATTTGGTGAATTTTGATGCTACCAAATCTTTGTTTTCTTTGCTAAGGGCAATTGGAATATAAATAATGATGAATACCTATAATCTAAACTGCTCAAAAAAATTAAAGGAACAGTTTTTTATTGGGGTATGGCATGAATTCAATTGCACTTTTCTGATAATGCTTTGGTCAGTTAAGTGGCAAAGGGGGTTGTTAATCAGTTTCAGCTGCATTGGTGTTGATGAAATTATGAACAGGTGCACTAGAGGGGAAACAATGAGACGACTCCAAAACAGGACTGGTTTTGCATGTGGAGGCCATTTCAAGTTTCTCCCCCTTGATCTTTTTGAACTGGTTTTCCACTGGTGTTGGCTTTAGCTAGAGTTATTATCACAACTGGGAGCATGAGGCAATTTCTTAATCCTACAGAAGTTGCACAGATTGTCCAACTCTTTCGGGTGACATTGCAAGGAGATTTGATGTGTCTCCCAGCACAATCTCCAGAACATGGAGAAGATTCCAGGAGACAGGCAGTTACTCTAGGAGAGCTGGACAGGGCCGTAGACGGTCCTCAACCCATCAG